>CAKAOH010033358.1:0-16120 GCA_916701665.1 Sebastiscus tertius | reverse complement strand
TGGAGGATGAAGTTAGGTCCCAGATTGTGGAGATATGGGATCACCACTGGCTGCAGAATCTCATCCTGATATCTCCCTGCATTGAGATGGCCTTCAATGATGACAAGCCTTGTTTTACCAGTGAGGGAGATGCCCACCCCAACACCATGACACCCCCCCCACCAAAAGCTGTTACTCCATCGGTTCAACAATCAGCAGAGCGTTCTCCACGTCGTCTCCATACTTTGACCCTGACATCCAACTTTAACAGACAGAACCTGGACTCATCACTGAACATGACATTCCCCCACATGTTCAGGTTCCATTGTCTGTGTTGGAGACACCAGCGCCAACGGGCCTGACGGTGAAGGGCAACCAGCGCCAACGGGCCTGACGGTGAAGGGCAACCAGCGCCAACGGGCCTGACGATGAAGGGCAACCAGCGCCAACGGGCCTGACGGTGAAGGGCAGTCATTGCAGGCTTCCTGGTAGCCTTATGAGAATACACTTTTTACCATTGGCAGAGCATTTTGGCAAATTTTTCTTGGTTGTTACCCACATCATCAGCTGTGCTGCTCATCCCACAAATGCATGATCCTTACAAGTGTGACATCATTGCGAAGGTAAATAAACAGACTTTCCAACGATGTAATATACAATGACCATTAGCATTGATACAACAGAGAAATAATCCACCAAACACAAGTTTCCGAACTTTGTTTTTCCAGTATATATATACATATATCACATAACGATCCGTGAGGAGGAGGTAGAGTTCGTTGTGTTTGAGGTGAACTACAGCAGGTTGGTTCATGGTTGCAGGTTGTTGTTGTTGTTTTTGTCATAGATGTGATGTTGTGGCCAGATGTCTGTTCACTGTGTATGGCTTTATATGAGAGATGAGAAGTAGGTTTTCTGTTTACAGTACATGTAACATATTGCTACATGTACTGTTTGAATGTGCATATCCTTTCTGCTGTGTAACTATACACAGTACCAGTGTTGTAGAGTATTGAGTCAGAGTCAACAGATAGAATGAAACACAGATTAGTTTATCAGAAACGTTTCCAGGTTGATGGTAAAAAATCCTGTAAACATTTTGACCAGTTGGGCTCACACCATGACAAAACTACTTCTCATTTTGGTGCCCTTGACCAGTTTACTGACAATAACTGGTTATGAAGCATGAATGAAGAGTTCAGGTGAGTTTCTACCTCCTGCAGACGCTCAGTAGAGCACAAACGGTGCACAAACTCTGTTCATTATTCATCTATATGTGTCTATTCAATGTATGACTCTGTGTAATACCACATGCAAAGCACAATGAGGCTCTGCTTCATATTCATAGTGCCATTATAGGTCACTCTTCAGTGCTAAACACACGACGGACACTGCATCATTTCATGGGCTAATTAAGTAAAGTAATTGCAGCGGAGATGAATGAATTCCTGCGTGTTAAACCTCTGGAGTTAAGGCAGCGTGAAGCGACCCCTCACTGCCCCCCCCCTCCGGAACGGACCGGAGATGTGGAATTTAAATTGAGGTGAATAACAAAGTGAGAGAAAGACGAGAGAGACGGAGCCTTAGAGAAGCCAGACCTGCTGCTCAGCGTTCTGCGCGATGACATCAGATAGAAATGATGTATAAATGTGTGTCTGTAAAACAGCTGGATGTTAATAAGAAGACAGGCGATCATCAGCGTCCTGTCTGCTCTGACACTCACTCATCTAAAGTACGCTGGTCTGGAAGCTTCCAAAAGTGTTTAAATTAATAGTTTTATGGATATTCGTGATATGAAGCATTAGTGTTAGTCAATAGAATAGTGTGTTTCTGTCGAGGAGGACTTGTTTCTGATTGGCTGGCAGGTGTTACATCACCTCTAAAAGGAAGTTCTGGTCAACCCTTTTTCTAAATCATGTTAAAAAACTACATTCAGTTGCCAGTTTATTAGGTACCCCTGTAATGTACACCAGTCCTGCAATAAATCCAACCTCCATGGACGTTCTACTGAACTGTGTCTATAGAGGGGTAATCAGCACCTCTCGGAAACAGTTTGAACAAACACTGAACACAAGAACCTGAACAGAAGAACCTGAACACAAGAACCTGAACAGGAGAACCTGAACAGGAGAACCTGAACAGGAGAACCTGGATGAAGCTGATTGTGGTTGGATAATGTGCAGCAGGCCGGTGGTGTTCTGACTTCGACTGGTTACTTAGAGCGACCGGTTGCACAGCGGCGGAGGGGAGAATGATGAACCTCCCTGCTGCGTTACAACGTTCAGGTGTTACTTCACCTTCAGATTGACACTCATCTGCCGGAGGATGTGTAGCACATGTCTGTCTGCAACCTCCACAGGACAACTTGAGAGATAACAGTGACAAGGACTGCAGAGCAGAGGGGACTGGGCATTTCAAATAGAAATGAATGAATGAAATACAGTTTAAAAAGAAAATAATAACTTACAACCCTGAAAATCAAATCGTATCCACGGCACAAGACTGCGTTGTCCTCTCCTCTGCTGGGCACAGCTGTAGTGCTCTCTGCTCTACACTGATGCTCTGTTGCAGTGAGCAGCTTCATCCCATGTCATGACACATCAGCAACCTGCTGTGTTTGTCCAGATCAATCTGAATCAACGTCTTTCCAACACAATAAACACACACACACAGTGGTAGAACAGATTCATCCCTGGTGTGTTGAAGAACAGGAAAGGCTGCGTGTCCCGACTGCTTCCGCCTCATTGAGCTGGTTGAGGATCTGTTTGTTTGGGTCAGCTCCGAAGGGAAACACCTCACCGTTTCGGCTGTCGCTCCGCTGGACTCTGCGGGACTCTGCAGGCTAGCAACAGGTACAGGAGAGCAGCAGAGGCCATGTGACAGAGGCCCGCAGCTCCACAACCAGACATGAATGTTGGACGCCATAGAAAGCGTTTGTAATCCAGCTGCAGCTCCGTCAACAGCCCTCCTTCAGCGTGCATATAGATATATATCCGTTGGTTGTAATTAGCCGTCTAGTTATCAGCTTCTTAATCTCAGCAGGCCAAATGTGAGGCTGGAGGTTCGGTCCATGCAGCCTGTTCAGAGTTCAACACCCCCAGATCCTCCAGACTCCACTTCCATCGGCTATTTAGCCATCACAAAAGTGTCTACGCACTTCTAAATGATGCAAGTGCTTTGTGTTTTATTAGTCAGTCAGGAATCAAACTTCATGGAAGGAAACAGAGCAGCAGCTGGAACAAAGAACTTCTAACCACAAGAACAAAGTTAGTTTCAGGGTTTGAGAAGGTTTGAAGTTTAGAGCTTCCCATCCATGACCACTTCTGAAACTGTTAGATACTAAGTTCAAAAGGTACCATGCAGGGTAAATTAGTAATGAACCATCAACCTCTTGATGCTGGACTCTCTGGGTCCAAACAGCTGTAGAGAACATCTGGCAGAGAGCGTAGCTGCAGCCTCACAATGAATGAAGAAATCATCAGATGGATCTTAAATGTATAAAATATAAGAAGAGTCAGGAAGAGAATATAGATTCAATGCTATGCATCTGCTGTGAGTTTAGCAGTAGCAGAGCAGGAGACCTAGAGACGGGGCTTTGTGTTGCTTTCAGCTATCTTTCAAAAAGACGAACCTTGAAAGAAGAATTGTTTCAACCACTAAGAGAAACATTTTAAGAAAAAGGAAACATCCTAAGGCTGAACGTCGTGTGTTAAATGGATCATGGTTGGCAGAACAACGCAGCCTGTCTGATCTGTTTCCACTCCATTACTCTGTCTGAGGAAGTGTTAGGCAGCGTCAGCCTCAGGGAGACCTCATCAGTCAGTCTGTCAGTCTCTGGACTCACCAGGCTCTACCGGCACCACAGCGAGACCACGGAGAGGCTTCTCAGACTCCGACCGGTCACTGAGAGAGTTCACGGGTCCTCACCGCTGACGACTACTGCAAGAAAATGTCTCTTGGATTCAAGACGAGACGTCACTTGTTTCACCATCTATATGTTGGATCAACTGTTGGAACATGTTTGTACGTTCCAGCTGTGACGCCGTAGAATGCAGCTGTTGGTTGGAACACAACTACTGGACAGAGGAGAGATGATGGCGCCCATGCAGAGGATCATTTAGCTCTCCATCTGACCGTTCCTGTAAGGCCACAGTCAGGTTAGTGTTTTACAAGACTTTGGCTCAGAACTATTGGTGGGCATTAATGTTCTTTAGAGGATGAACCCCTCACCATCCACTTATACACAGTAAATATGTAACTGGGCTGATTACTTTTGATTTGTTTGATTCCTTTTGCTGCAACACAATGTCTAAAACTCCTACTTTCTTGTCTGTTTATTTGTTACAGGGATGTTGGTACAGATGCTATCAATGGCAGCTAAAGCTTAAAGTCAATAAGAGCAGAAATCACAAAGGAAAGAAAGAAGAGCTCAGTCGACATCACCCCCGTCTTTATTTACTGTTGAACGTCCGTAGAGGCTGTACACAGATGGCGGTAGTTACCGCGGTGCTAGGCGGGCTGACAGCTCATCAACATGAGTGACACGTCACGGGAAAGGACTCGGACCGACGGGACCCGGACCGACGGGATGAAGGCAGGAGAGATTTCATTTTCTGACACAGGTTGACAAGATGTAAAATGTCAAGAGAATTTACTGATATGAGGTAGTCCGAATAGAGAAGGAGACGAGATGAGGTGAAAGCTGACCCGGGACAGTTTAGGGGATTGTTCTGGACGGCTGTAAACAAGCTCCTGGTTCTTCTCATCTCTCCGTCACTTCTCATTGGGCCTGATGAGATTTGGATTGATTCTGACGAGCAGAGTTATTAAAACACAACGCCGACATATCCCCAAATGTCCATAACAGTCCTGAAAATAGCCACCAGCGGCTGCTCATCCAGTATGTGAGGGTTGGAGGTGGTGTTACGTTGCAGAGGATGCGGAGGAGGAGAGGATAAATGATGAATAAGAAAGAAGATTTAAACTGTTCTTTTCCTCACTGTCGTGTCTCTCACCTCTCCAGAGGATGTGAGTGTTGAATTAGCAGGATTAAGGCAACATTATGGGAGGGGAAGTGAGACAATGGAGGTGATTAGGATGCACAAAGAGGAGTGATAGCGAGAAAGACAATTACATCCTCGACTGCAGTGTCAGAGTTTTACCTCTAAAGTAACCGACTCCAATTGAGTTGAGAATAAGCTGAATGAGAACGAGCACAAAAAGGCCGACTAGTGAAGAACGAACACACACTAAAGCACTCAGACAGTAAATGAAGAGTGTCTCTGGAGGAGGACGAGGAAGACATGAAGCCAGTTAATGACAGGGATACGAGAGTAATGGGAGGAGATACGACACACGCAGATGGAGAATGTTTGACATCCTGTAAACATCTTTCTGCTTTTGAGGCGTTCGCTCCGGTTTCATTGTGGATATTGTTTTGTGACAATGTAGAAAATCCCAGAGAGGCCTTCAGTCTGACGGCCGGACCGCCTGCAACACTTGTCTTTATTGTCTTTGTAGAATTTCGGATAATAAGGAAAACACGGTTGAAACATATATATAATATATATAATATATATATTATATATAATAGCAGCACAGGAACAGATGAATGAGTCAATCATCAATCAGCTCTGGCGTCACTGAAGTGGAAGGAGGATTTCTACAATAGAAGCGACCAGGTTTGCAGCGAGTGAGCCGGCCTCTTCATGTGGTGGAGTACTGTACAACCAGACTTAATGGAAGTGACTGTGTGACACTATACTGTCACATTAAAGCTCTCTGAAAGGTGCTTCAAGTCGACACACATTAGTTTCAATTAAGAAATAATGAAACGGTGGCTGATTTAATCGTGTAAAGCGCTCTCATCTGTAATTTTCCAGTACTGTATGCACTCCATGAATAGTCAACATCACATAAGCCGCCTGCGTAGAGTCTATTCACCAGCAGCAGCAAAGGTTATTAATTACATTTTACTTTTAGATTTGAGTGTTTGTTTTTTCTGTGTTTTGCTCTTTTATTCTTCACTGTGGTGATTGTTGTGTCAGCGAGGTCTCGCTATCTCTATGTGCTCAGCGGGCCTCATTAGATCCACTGAGGGGGCCGACCTTTCAGTGGGATATAAACTAGACGTGCAGGGTAATGTGGTGCAACAAAAAGCTCTTCCATTCAAGTCAGGGTCACTATGGACATGTTGTGTCATAAAACTCTGTATGATATTTATGTAGTTTAACATAGCCACCAGGTTGAAAGGAGTACTGATGATTCATGGGCAGAGACTCCCCTTCATCCACGTCCCGCCAACATACATACAGCGCTTTACGTGGTGGTGTGCCGGGACCACGGAAACATTACCGATGGATCCTTTGTCGCGGTGGACACACAAAGTCTCAGGTTTATTAGAAGGTTGATCAAAGTCCACGTTGGGAGGAGGTTACCACGTCACAAGATCCCGCGAGTATCGCAGGATCACATATCACACAATAACCCATCCGGGTGATGCATTGGTGTCCGGCGTAGCCAGATCTCGGACCAATCGGCGTCCTGTGAGGAGCTACTGGCAGCTACGGGCGGGGCTTTGACTGTGTGTTACGACACGGAGCGGCGACTGCTCCTTCAAAACAACAATGGCGGCTGCTGAAGAGGTTAGCGTAGCTGCTGCAGTAGCATAGGATATTTATTCACTGAAAGGAAAGCAAAGAACGGCACTGAAGACTTCTCTTCTCTTCTTCTGACCGGCTTTGGCAACAGTTTGATTGACAGATGTTTCATCTGATCACCTGCCGAGTCATTTTTGGAAGCACTTCCTGTTTTTCAGACAGTTTCCAATGACGTCTCCTCAGATGGTTCTGTAGAACAAACCATCTGGCGGATCAGGTCAGGGTCTTGGACGGGGTCAAACACAGGAGACTGGTGTTGGTGTCCCTTGTGAAATGTGTCAAAATGACGTATATAGGCTACGTCAGAAGTTACGTAACAAACATAGTTCCTTTAACCCAAACCGTGATCTTTTCTTTTCTAAACCATCCATGTTGCCTCATTTTGTTGCCTAAACCAAACTAAGGAGTTTTCTTGCCTAAACCTAACGTTATATTGATTCTGTGAAGTCACGTGCCGCCACCTTGTGATGCTCTGTTAAGAGGTTGTAGTCATCAACCGACTGTCAGATGGACAGAAGTCAAAACTCTAGATTGTTAATTATTGAACAAGTCAAACTTTGAGGCCGGTTCAGATTTAAATGATCTGACTCTCTTTCAGGTTGCTTTGAAGCACCGTGCATCCCTGCCTCAGCGAGCAGAGCTCAGCGAGCAACACACATACTGTAGACGCAAACAATTAAAACAAGTCAAACTTTATCGAAGAGATGTAGTGAGTACAGAACTCAAAGGAAAAAGTATGGCATTACATAGACTTAGAAATAAAGTCATTGTTCCAACAGAAAGGCTAAGGTCAAAATGAATCTTTTGGTGTGTGAATAAAACTTTTTCCGAGCTCAGAATCAGCATTCATGAGAGTGTCTGTCAGCTGCAGCCAATGATTTGAACTGACAACATCCAGACTGCAACCAGCCCACTTTAATCTGCTTTATTTGATCTGAAGAAGAGCCAGAAAAGGGCTATAAACACTCCACCAAACAGACAGTCTGTTGAAAGGTCGGAGAGTATTACTGAATCTCCTTTATTCTTCTCTCTTTCACCGCTCTCTGAGTGAGACTGACAGCAGCACAATCTGAGTGGATGGACAGACATTCAAGTAGGATTTGAACCCCTGGCCAGCCTGGGCACATTTAGGTCCAGTGGGTGTTGAGGGAGCTATACTTCATCAATTCAATAACCCATTTTAATCTTCCAATAAGCGGCCTCCAGTTCTGGAACCTGCCTTTGAAAAATATTGCAATAATCCCTCCAGTACACCCGTGTGACTTCATCCTCCTCTCCGTCTCTATTAGAGTCCTCCTCCGTTTCAAACACTTTGAGGACAGTGTGGAGGTTGCAAAGTGTCATCGGGCTTCCCCCTCTCCGTACTGTATATTGCATTGTCAACCCGCTGGGCAGTTTGTCAAATCAAACACAAAAGTCCAGAAGAGAAGTCTCCGTGACCATCACTGCTTTTAACTCAATCTAATCCCAATAGTTGAATTTGCAGATTGAAAAAGAATTTCAAGTATTTGAAGAATTCCCAGGCCTACAGAGAATGGCTGGATGAGTTAAGCAACGGAAGCTGCTGATATTGTTTCGCTCTCTTTGAGAAATGAGCAGCAGGTCTCAGAGGACAAGTCCCCGTCCAAGTGTAAGATATTACAAAGCTTTGAGGAGCTGCAGACGGGTCATTACAGAGAAAGCCACTTCCAGCCTCAGCAGGAACGCTTCTCTTTCTACTTTCTATTCTTTGACTCTGAAACATTTCCTCTGCTTCCAGTTGACACTATGAACTCTGGCAGCCATAGAGGCCCCTCAGTTCTGCTTGTGGGAAGGGAACCCACAAACTCTGACGACCTATCCTCACCTGAATCATTTAAGGTTGATAACTAACTTTAACCATCTTGTGTGTTCCCTTCTAGACGCGACCCCTCAGTTCATCGTCACCGCTGATGGTAAACAGCTGATTCTGACCCTAAAGATATATCCTGTCTCTAACGGGGAGGTGAGTGTTTCCTCAGCTGACACCTCAGAATGATTTTATGTTTGCATCCACGGATGCAAACACACACAAATATACTTCCCTGTTATTGTCTCATAACATCCAGTCTTGTATTTGTGTTGGTCCGAACCGTCTTTATTGAGTTGAAGTTTAAACACAATATCAGGTCCAATACTGTGCTCATGTACTCGTACTCGCAAAACGGCACCGATACTTTACGGCAGCGTGATGTTAACCTCTCGTCACCATCTTTCGGGTCCTGTCGCACACACTCACGCTCCACCTCGCTCCACCTCCCCGACGGTGCGGGCGAGACAGGCCGGTGGTGAGCCCGACCCCGCGGGGCCGGGATCCCACCTCAGCCAGATAGAGGGCACAGGGATCCCCGTCGCGGTGCGGCGAGGTCCGAGCGGGGAGCGCTGTAAAGCTGCGGCCGCGAGCCACCTTCACCCCGAGCCTTTCCAAGCCGACCTAGAGCCGGTGGCGGCGCACCGCCTCGTATGCGGGACTCCCCAGCCTGCCGTGTGTCGCTCACACCCTCCAGCTGGCTGTTAACCAGGCTCTTTAGGCTCAGAGAAGTACTCGTATCGGTACTCGGTATCGGAGAGTACCCACATGTAAGTACTTGATACTCGGTATCGGTGCATCCCTAGTAATAATGATAATGTATATTATTATTACCATTATCCTAACCACTGAACGAGGCGTTCACACGAGGCTGCAGGCTCATTAATGAAACACAATGTCAACCATTCCTCAGTAAAGTTTTATGAAGAGATCTTCTGAGGACACGTTTTAAGAACTTTGAGTGTCATTAAGGAGAAGTCCCAGTGTTAAGATAAGATAGTTAGTCAATACTGTCCCAGATCTAATTATTGTCTGTGTGGGAGCTGGAGCAGCTCCGGCTGTGCTGATAGCACCGCAGGTTACAACCACTTCTCTAACACAGACGTTGAGCCAACTAACTGCTTTTAGATGTTTGAATATGCTTCTTTTAAATAAAACCTATTTTCATTCCAGCATTCATGTCAAACAGAGAAACACAAATCCTCCAAGTAACGGTGTCATGTTAAGAGAGAAATCATGATTTAGACACATATTGATGTGTTTCTAACGAGGTAGTGTTGTTCCCTCTCTCTAAATGTGTTCACTCATCAAATCACCAGAAGTAAAACCAAAGAATTAAAGAACTTAAAGAACTTGTTGTCTGGGTAAGACAGCTGAATGTACGAGTGTATATATTACTATCACTCAGACTATGACAAACTTATCTATGTATTTAATAATTGAGCTGAGCTTGGGACAGATGATTTCTTCTAGACATGTTTGGTGGCTCGTGGAGTCTAAAGCTTCTTCCTGAGGGGAAGCAGCTCAGATTGTGGTTCAGTGGAGGGACGAGTCACTTGTTATGTGAAGAGCTTTCTGTTCGGTGTTCAGTCATCGCCGGCTGCTTAGTTGTGGTTTCTCTCTAACCGCGTTAACTGCTCTTGACAGTTTCCCTTCACATTTGACATTCAAGTGTCCGTACCAAGCGACCATGTTAAAGGACGAGATGCTTTCCACCAGACTCTTCCGGCTTCCCCCACTCACTTCCTGAGTAGGTGTAACCTCTGCAGAGCTTTTCTAAAAACAGATTCAGTGTTATCTAGATGAAGGTGGTTATTGGCTGGCCTTCTGGTGATTGTTAGGGGTTGGCATACTGCAGGTCTGGAATGTAATGACCATGTCTTTGGTTTTACTAATGTTTAGCTCAAGAGCACTTGACTGACATAGAATACAGACTTTCCCCTCCAGTGTCACCGTCACGTAGGAGACTGACGAGAGCCATATTATCAGTGTATTTAAATAAGCTCAAATCTGAATCTTGGATTCTGAATTCATTGGTACGCACCAAAAATAATAAAGGTGATAGACTAGTATCTTGTGGCGTGCCTGTGTTTAAAATGGTCAATTCTGATTAAAGTGGGAGCGTCCGTTGCGTGAGAAGTGCGGGTGAAAAACCAGTCTGATATGCTTGCGGGTAGATGGGGGGGCATTGTGGTTCGTATTCATCCAATCAGATATCCCAGCGCTGGTCGGTGCAGACACACCTGGCAGAGATCTGCGTTCTACTGGGAGCACAGAACTGATGAAATGTTGGAGCATCTGGATCTGTCACTTAATGGGTCCCGGTGTGATCATAAATGTGGAACCTGAGCTTCTGTTGAAGCAAAGCATGTTTTCCTTTACTGGCACAGCGCAGCACTTACAAGCTAACTTTGGAGAGTAAGGCGGTGAAAACACTTTGATGTTGATGTGACGGCTTGAAGAAACTACATGAAGACCAAATATAGAGCAGAAATGAAAGATGACACGACATCAAGCATCTTCAGGAGGTGCCACTTGGATCATTTGGTGGAATCAGAATCTACATTTGCTTCTGATATCAGTTCAAAACCATTTCCAAAGCTGTGATAATGAAGATTTGCTAACACTAGGAGACCATGTGAGTACGCTCCCTGCACGTTGCCATCCATCAAACCCTTTCTGATGAACTGCAGAGCTCTAAACATCAAGACCAATGTCAGATTCAGGAGAACTGCCTGCAATAAAAAGAACAGTTTCATGCCAGTTCCATTTCTGTCTCACATCATAACCAAACAGTATGATTATGATCGGTGTTGTGGCTCTGTTCTGGAGGCTACTGGGAGGCAACACACAGCATGGCTACGGCTATGCACCCCAAAGACTATCCAATACTGTATATATAGCCTGTATTGTTCACTGATGTTACATTGATTCATTGGTTGGTAATATCTCTAAAGAACACGTCGGTTTCCACATCATTAAACATCTGGAAAATGATGTCTTGAAGTGAAGATTCTTCAACTGCCTGAAAGCACATGAGCCTCCTGATACGTTCACACCAGTAGGAGTACATGTCTATATAGCATGTTGCACCTGGACACATCATCTAGTGGGAGTCTTTGGCAGGTATGATGAGTCTGATGCTGTTAGCTGGTCTGGTCACTGCTGATAATGAATGCACACATACAGTAGCTTCATGAGAGAAACAGAGATGAGTGTTAAAGCTGCAGACTGCAGGCTGGAGCTCTGCTGCTGGTTGTTGTTGTTGTTGTCTTGGTGGTTTCCAGGGGAAGCAGCTCGACTCCCTGGAGACAAAACACCAGTCAGAGGCGGCTGCAATTAAATCCACCGACCTGCCAACGCAACAAGCACACACACACGCACACACACACACACACACACACACACACACACACACACACACACACACGCACACACACACGTTTCATTTGCATACACACAACCGAAGATATAAAAACACGTCCCCCTCTATACCCTCTGTTGCCTATAAGGTCAATGCTAATGACCGTTTCTCAGAATGAGGAGGCGGAGAGGAAGACAGCCAGCAGGAGAGAAGGGGAGGATGAGAGAGGAAGAGAAGGAGAGGAGAGGGGGAAGATGAGAAGAAGAAAAATAAGATCTAGGGAAGAATGCATGAAACCAGAGGATGAAAGAGAGATACATCAGAACGAAGCAATGGAGCTCCATGTGGAGGATGGGATGCACAAAGGAGAAAGAAGTAGTACATACTGCATACTACTGCGTTCCTCAGCAGTATGCAGTATGCAGTATGCAGTACATACTGTAGTGTGAAACAGTTAAAGCGATGTATTTAGCAGTATGCTAGACCAGCATTTAGCCTTTAAACCAGCTCTTAAAGGACAAAATAAAAAAAACTCGTACTGCTATTACCATATTACCGAACAATACAACTTAGATGAGTTGTTTGTGTTCTGTTAGTTGACTTTATCAGATACTGCAGGTTTAAACTGTTTATTGTAACAGCTCATAGTGAAGTCAGACCAACAGGATCATCAACGAGGAGACGGGAAATACAAAACATTCATCCACAACATTTACTCAAACTGCTTCTTCAGTTCCAGCCTCTAACCAGAGGACTGATCTCCTCCAGATATCAGAGGAATCTGTTGTCTCAGCAGGAATCTCTCTGCCAACTCCATGAAGGCAGAGAACCACAGGTTCCTGTTCATTTATAACGGACATCTGTGTTGTGATATTTAAACAAACTATCCTTCAACAAGGAACTAAAAGCCTCTGGTCTACAGACCGGTCTCTAGAGAGAGGCAGCGACCTCTATAGCTAGCTGTCACGACAGTTAGTGGAGCTTCTCAACTCTGAAAACGTCGGAGCAAATGTTCATGAAATGAAAGACATAATGAGACAGATACAAACACAGATTGATGAGCGTAATATGATCAAGATGAATTAAGAAGGGGTAATTAAGGATAATAGCCAAGAATTACACAAGTTACAATAGAAACCGACTTTGATTTAAGTATCATTAAGCACCATAATCTGTCAATACGTGATGCAATAAAACGACCGTGATCACCGCGGCACAAATCCCCCTGTGGGGACATGAAGTGATGTCATTTAGTGCTTGTTGCTGCTCTGATTAATTGAAGTCCTATCCAGACAGACCTCTTGAATCTGAGTATTTATGTGTGAAGAGCTCTGCTTCCTGTTTCCTGCTCATGTAATCCGTTATATTCCTGTGCTGACATCATTTCAACAGGTTGTTGTTAGTGAGACACTCTGTGTCCGTGTGTCTATTCATGATAAGGATGATCTGCCTGCACAAACACAAACAACAATCACTAATCCCACTTCAACTGCACACACTTTATTTATATATTTCTTAAGTCCATTATTTCTCATTTTCAGCCAACAGAAAAGAAACTATCCATTAGCACAATATGCCAAAGTCATCTAAACTCACAATATACATTCAATCTTACGAGTTATGTGAATTCTTCTGGAGGCTTTATGCAGACGCTGATGGGATTTCAATCCATGTTGTGTTGTGTTCTATTGTGATGTGTGTCCTTGTAACCTAGTACTATGTTCATTATGTATTCAATGAAATGCCTTATATTTACAGTGTGTTATATTGTGTAGGGCAGTGTTTTGCCATTACATCACATTATTGTTACATGATGTTATCTTAGTGCGGATAATATTAACTTTATGTATTTATATAGCACCTTTCCAAACAAGGTTACAAAGTGCTTCACAATAAAAGCATGATAACATCCAGAACTTAAGATCTAAACAAGATAAAATCATATAAATACAAAATAAAACCATATAAACAGTTACAACAGTGCACCGTCCGTTAAGATATATAGTTAATCATATAAAAGTGAGTCTTAAGAAGAGATTTAAAAGAAGATACTACGTTTGCCTGATTGCAGGGAGGCAGGACATAATCCAGGACACATCTGTGGTACCAGGCTTTAAAGAGACATACGGTTGCGTGTCATCGGCATAGCAGTGGAGATCAATGTCATGTCTGCGCATGATTTGCTCCGAACAGAACAGGAGAGAGGAGTGGAAGTTGCCGGCGGGCCAAACAGCAGTATCTCAGACTGTGTGTTTTGTGGTTTGCGTCAGCGTCAGTGGTTTGCTTGTGTGTCGGAGTCGGCAGTGGTTTGGTGCATTTAGTGTGTTAATTACTATATTGTTGAGCTGTAGCTCCAAGTTGCGCTTTCTGTTATAGAAAGTAGGTTTAAGTTTGATGCTTGTACACTTTTCATTATTGTTAATAAATTGTATAATTATTCTTTACACCCATCCGGGGCCAGGCTCTCTCTTTCCGGGATAAGCATTGATTGTTACTCCCTCCATCCCCTGGACCCTAAACCTAAAGGGGAACGTAACAGAGTACATAAACTACATAAAATAAGTACGGAAACAACGTAACATAAATACGGAAACACGTCACAAACATCACTAACGTAATTTCAAAATAACTCAACACAATCAGCGGTCTCCTGGTTGGAAGTCCTGTTTGTTGGACGCGTCCCGTCCCACCATGAGCTTTTTATTCTACGTCACTAGCTGTGAGCGTAGCTGTGAGCACAGCTAATAACCATGTCATTCATACGCCATGATGATTAGTGATCGATTGATTGATGATTGATCATTAGTACGACTGGGCTGATTTAACCTCGACAGAAAAGAGGTTACCTAAGCTGTTGGTATTTATCCTCTGGGGATCATATTCATTCATGATTCATCATGTTTTCTATTGGTTACTTGTTATTAGCAACTGACATAGAGATGTCTTTTTCTATTTTCTTCTGAATGTTTTGATGTTTTTTTGTTGAAGTTTTTTTCATTGATACATTTCCTTTTATCAGCACGATACGTTTTACTCCTTTAGTGCATTTGGTTTTTTTTTATGTTTGTATAAGTTGTGTTTTATGTTTTTTTTTTTAAATTAATTTGTGCAAATAAATATTCAAAGAAACAAAACAAATAATCTGAGTAGTTGGTGTTACTTAGAGTTGGCATTCTTTCATCCACAGCCATTCAATGTATTTCCATTCTGTTACCATCTGTATAGCAGTTTGTTAGTGGCAGAATCATGGAGTGAATGTTTTGTATTGTACGTATAACAATGAGCCAGACCTCAGGATTCCTTCATCGGTCGATCAGACCTGAGTGTTGAATAAATGTGTGAAATGTGGTTCGTTATTTCCTCCACCAGAGAGTCGGAGTGACTCCTGAGGTTTCCTGGCCAACCTGAAAAACACTGGAAACTCTAACAGGCTCTCGGAGTGCGGCGGCGGCGCTCTGTAAACAAAGAAACCCTCCACTCCTCCTGTTAATAAGGCAGGATGACAAGTCCCTCTTCACCCTGACAACTCAGAACTAAACAAAACGCTGACTGGGTTTACCCCGATGCCACCGAAGAGGAGAGAGGGAGGGAAACACAGACAGACACGGGGAGAGGAAGATGGGAACAGATAGAAAAGATAAGAGAACAATAGAGAAGAGACTGAGTTCAGAGCCGTTATCTCCATCAGACTAACGTTTCCCTTGAACTCAAAGAAAGACAGACGAGTGACTGAACTAAACTAGTTTACATTTTCCACACATGCACATAAATGCAACAATCTGCACACAACCGTGCACATCTCAACCACACTCCTTTGCCTCTAGTGGAACTAGAATGGACAAAAAGAAAAATGAATCACTGATCAGCCCGCGGAGGATCTCTCATCGGCAGCAGCGTTCTGCAGACGTTTAGTATGAATATACCTTTAACGGTGAATATTTAGCCTCTAATTAAAGTTCAGATTCGTTTCTGTAGCTCAGTGTGTTTGTGTGTGTGTGTTTGTGTGTGTGTGTGTGTGTGTGTGTGTTTGTGTCTGTGTGCTCTCTGCAGGACGGTGTCTGGACTCAGTTACAGATTGTTTCTGAGCTGAGAGAAGCTTCACTCTGTAACTCCGGTGTTCAGCTGCGACTGGATGACTCTAAACTAAGTTTTCTTCTTCTGTGGTGTTGCAGAAATCTCCCAGTACCAGTTCTTACTGTTGCATCACATCGTCTGCCTGGAGACAGCTTCACACTGTCCTCGTCCTCTCCAGCTATCTGTCTACAGCTGTGTCACTCTGTGTCAGTGTCA
>CAKAOH010033355.1:0-10651 GCA_916701665.1 Sebastiscus tertius | reverse complement strand
TATCGTGTCATTTTTTTTTAATTGTTTTCATGACTTCTGTGATATCTGTGTATATATATGCATATATACACAGATATCACACACAGAGATAAGATATTGATATTTCCAAGTCTTATAGCCTCATCTTTGTCAGCACTTTTTTTTAAGTTTCACTTTCTCGGAAATTTCATTTTAGTTTCGATTTCAATCTCACAGATTTCCTGTTGAATCTGTGGCATAATTAAGCGTTCAATATTTGAATATTACTATTTAATATCACTATTAGTTTACTATGACAGTTATTATAATGTATGTATGGTGTTTTATGGCCTGGCCTACCTTTTTGATATGTGAAAGCAACGCTGTAGATGTGATCATTCTCCCTCCTCAGAGCTCCGCAGTCTCCTCCACCAGATCTGCGACGCACTCGGAAATACTTTTCTATTCTCTTCACCTGCTCCTCTGACAGGTTCTGGCTCTCAAAGAAAACCGGGTACTGGTACATGTCACCCATAGTTAGTGAAGGGGTAAATGAAGACAAACATCTGAAGCGTCAGCGTTCAGGGAGCAGTGTGTTTACAATGTAAACACGTCTGACTCCTGCTGGATGACCTGCGCCTCTAGTGGTGAGACAGCAGAGAAACACACAACAGGGAGGAACCTTCCTGACAAAATCAAACAATAAATGACCTAGTAAATAAATGATTTAATAAATAAATGAAATAATATTAAAAAATAAACATTAATTAATTGATAAAATATTAATAAAATAATAATAATAATACATTTTATTTAGTGGCACCTTTCTGGACACCCAAGGACACCTTACAAGAATCAATTTAAACATAGACAGATAAAACAATATAAAAACAACAGGACATGACAGAGACATATTAGTACAGACAGGTATGATTAACTGATGGATGCTATAGAGTGTAGGACAGTTTAAACAGATGGGTTTTGAGGTGGGATTTGAATGATGTGATATTGTCATGACTTAAATTAATATTTCTGTTTTGATTTGCTTCTTTATTTAGTATCTTTGTATTCATTCCCTTATTTATAATTATTATTATCATAATTATTCTTATTATTTATTTACATATTTATGCATTTATTTATCTAATTATTTCAATGATAATATTAAAAATAAATGTAGCCATTAATTACCTGATAACATGTGACATAAATTGATATTTCTGTTTTGATTTGCTTCTTTATTTTTTTATCTTTGTATTAATTCCCTTATTTATTTACTCTTCTGTTTAATTTTCCCTTTTATTTATGTATTTATTTTTAATAAATTTGAAATGTATTTATTTATGTTTGCATTTATTTATTTTATTTCTTTTCCCTTTGCATTTCACCCTTTATTTATTTCCCAAAAATTATTTATTTTATTCTTTTCTTTATACATTTCTTTATGCATCTCTGCCTCAGGGGGCTGTCACTACTGTAAAAGTAGTAATACCAGTGTGTCTCTGTTACAAGTGAAAGTACTGAAATTAAAAATTAAATAAATAAATGACTCGATAAATACAGAAATTACATTAAATATAGCAAAAAATACTATTTAAAATAAATGTAGCAATTAATCAGTTGATGAAATGTGATATAAATTAATATTTCTGTTTTAATTTGCTTCTTTATGCTTATTTATCTTGTCTCCTGTTTAATCTTCCTTTTCATTTATTATTTATGTATTTATTTGTATTAAATTTGAAATGTATTTATTTATTTTTGATTTACTTTACAATTATCTTTTAATTTATTTATTTATGCATTTATTTATGTATTAATTTTAGGGCTGTCAACTTTAATGTGATAGTATTATTAAACAATGTTAAACAGAGGGCAGGGTCTCCAGAGACCTAAACAGAGCAGTAGAGTTCAGTCATTTGAGAAGTTAGATACGTTGCATATATTTCTTGAAATTATACACAAAGTTAACACAGATAAAACTATATTTTATTGACTTTGATGTTTTATTACTGGTACTTGTTTATTGAATGTTTTATTACTGATTTTATGTGATGTAAGGTGACCTTGTGTGCCACAATAGGTCCCATTAAATAAAATGTATTACTATTATTACTTATGAGGTGCTTACGGTTATCTCAAGTTTCAACTGGCTGACTCACTGATTATGATGGGCTGACTGTCAAAGTCCTGTTACAGAGCAGCTAATCAGCTCTTTACTTTGCCTCTATCAGCTTCTCTTTATATGGCTATTTGTCTTTCTCACATACTTTATACATTTCTCATAATGAAATGGCGATGCTCCCCAGAATGCTCTGCGATTCCCATTATCTATACAACAATATCTGTAACTGACCGACCTGAGTAGTGTCCAATAATCAAAATTATATATATATTTTTTGCCATCTGAGACAAGTGTGTAGTTCCCTACATACAACAGTGTGAATTATTTATGATTTCTGACACATGAAGTATCTCCAGACACCAAAACAAGATAAACTTATCAAATTTGATATGCAAACAGTGTCCTGTCAAGAGATGAATGACAATCAGAAACAATGGCTTGTGCGTACATATTTATTTATTTATTTTATATTTATATAATATTCCAAATGATCATAAACACACTCTTCTGCATATAAATGCTCCAATGTGGCATGTATTACTTCACCTCAACCAGCATGTTGTTCCTCCTCAGAACAGGCCTCTGATTGAAGGTTTCTCTGCACTGAGGGCAGCTGTACTCTCCCTTCCTCTCTCCCTGGACCCAGAAACCCTCAGTACAGCTGCTGCAGTAAGTGTGTCTACAGAGAATGGTGACTGGCTATACTAGCAGGTCCAGACACACTGAACAGCAGAACTGCTTCTGGTCCAAATCAACACCACGTGGCCCCTGCTGCTGCTGCTGCTGCTGCTGCTCTGCCATTTTGATGAACATGAGGTGAAGAAGACCATAAACTCGTGAGTTTCACTTTGTCTTTAGAAACTTGTGATTCTTCACACAGAGGGGAGGGGCTTTTATAAGAGTAACACACCTGCCAGGTGTGGAGTCACTCACAGGTGGCAGTTTATAGGTAGTTTTAGTCAAAAAAGGAGAACAGTTAGTTTAAACAGGGTAAACTATGGGTATAATTAGCCTTGAACTAGCACATGTTAGCTAAAACAGGGTAAACTATGGGTATAATTAGCCTTGAACTAGCACATGTTAGCTAAAACAGGGTAAACTATGGGTATAATTAGCCTTAAACTAGCACATGTTAGCTAAAACAGGGTAAACTATAGCTAAAACTAGCCATAAACTAGCACATGTTATATAAAACAGGGTAAACTATGGTTAAAACTAGCCTTAAACTAGCACATGTTATATAAAACAGGGTAAACTATGGGTATAATTAGCCTTAAACTAGCACATGTTATATAAAACAGGGTAAACTATGGTTAAAACTAGCCTTAAACTAATGCATGTTATATAAAACAGGGTGAACTATGGCTAAAACTTGCCTTAAACTAGCACACGTTAGTTAAAACAGGGTGAACTAAAGCAACGAAAGCAGCTCCATAATTCCTATATAACATAAAGCAGGGACATTATAAGACAGGAATTAATTTAATTATGATAAAAAATAATAAAGAGTGGTCAAAACGTGAAATATGTTTTACAATGTCTTCCACAGGAGAAGCAGTTTTTGGGCTTTTCGATTACAGAAATTGCTCAGGGACAGAAATGTTGCACATCAGGTGAAAAAAGTCTGAAATTGACACAGTGAGAATTAATCCATTTGTGCCTGCAGCTGCGATTTTTTATTTTTTTTTTTTTTTTAAATTTGCTTTGGTGAAGTGTTTTTTGGGCTAGCCTAAACACAAATCTGAAAACATTGTCAAAATCGGTCAAACCTGTAAGATATATTTTTTTCTTATCATACCATAGTCTTTGGGCACATGAGACTACTGTTTTTACAATATACTCCATTATATTTTAGGAAAAAAACATTAGTCCCATGTGCCCAATATAGTTTGATAATAAAATGGCTGTATCTCAGAAAGTACAAGGAGCAAAATCAAGTATTTGGTATCTATGAACTCATAATAAGTTGGATATCAAAGATATACACACATGTGCAATTTGGAAAAAGATGAATATGGAAAACATTTCATAAACACAATGTTAGTGGTTTTCCTCATGTTTTTTTTTTAAAAAAACCCTAACTTTGACTTTTAATGATAAAAGTGTGATTTTTCATGTGATCTCAAAAATTCAAAGTTGTACTGATAGATACCTGCCCAAAGTATGTCCATACCAAATTCAAAGACTTTAGACCATTAGGGCATTTTTACTTATCATACTAAATGCAGTCTTTGGGCACAAATGGGTTAATCAAATCTCATCATTCGTGGTCATTAAATTTAATTGTAGACGGCAAGACAAAAGAGAGACTGAAAAAAATGGATAAACACATACTGAATTAGATTCAACTTTATTTTCATTGCACAGAGTACAGGTACTGAGACAAAGAAATGCAGTTTAGCATCTAACCAGAAGCGCAAAAAAAGAACAATACTATATAGAATAAGTATAGAATAAACAGTACACGCAGCTGTTGTTGAATCATTCAAAACAAAATGCAAAAAACACTTCAATAAAGAGTAAAATAGTAAAAGCAACATTGTGGGAAATGTAAAATAGATAATTTCAGATTATTCATCACTTTTATCTTTAAAAAAAAAAAATTATAACAGTTTATGATTTCCTAATTCATAATGAATGTCTTCAAACTCTCCCTAAAACAACTGATTTTCCATGGGATTTTATTCAAAATTTAATAACATGTTGTCATCAATATTTTCTCAAATGTATACTAATTATTTGCTACTGTGACGCTCACAATCAACAGCAGGAATAGAAAGTAACTGCAGCTTGATTGTTAAATCCTGGTTTTAATGTCTCTCATATTCATAAAACAAGTAGCCCATTGTTGGTATTAACCTGCTTTATGTGTTTTATATAACAAACATCGAGCTGCTGCTCCTATCGTCAATACTATCTGTGTTGTTTTGATCTGCTGCAACCCCAGATTACTTCAAGATAGCCTCTATAGTCTTGTCTATGGCTTGCTTTGCAGTTTTTGCTCCTTCAGCTGCATCATATCCTATCTGAATGCCCTTTAGTACTCCCTTTAGTGCGGCTGATGAAACCATTCCTCTTGCTAGTGCTGAAAAATCGGAAAGATCCTGAAGATTTTTAACAATATCTGCAACCATCCCTACCACACCAAGCAAAGCTCCCAACAATGCTCCTGTTGCAGTACTTGCTAATCTGATCAATAACCTGTTAAAAACACTAATTTTAGCTTTGTTTCTAATCTCTTCCTGTGACATGTTTCCTGACGACTGCCTGATGAGTTCTTCCTCTCTCTGTATTTCTCTTTTCACCGCTTGTAGCATCTCATTGGTGTAGCAGCTTCCTTTGTTTTCCTCAACCATCTTGTCCAGTGTGTTGAGCAGCTCTGCCACCTGGAACCGGTTACTTCTGTAGTCGTCCTCTTCGCCGTTTTTCCAGTATTTATTATCAACGACGTGGCACCGGCCGCTGCACTTCTTCACCAGATCACTCAGATCTATACTCTGACCGACAAACTCCTCGATTGTCATCCTTTCGGAGAGCTGGTCACCATGTGTGAAGACAACTGCGGCATATTTTAAAGCTTCCTCTGAGAAATACTGGCATATTTTAGTGATGACAGCTTTCTCTTGCTCTGTGAATTTCTCCACTTTGAGCACAATGAGAAAAGCATGAGGCCCAGGAGCGCACTCTGTGATACATCTCACTATCTCAGCCCTGAGCAGCGTCTCAGACCCACATGTGTCAAAAAAACTATGAGTGTCGATCAATTTGATGCTTTTCCCGTTGATAGATTTGGTTTCTGCTTGAGAGAGACTTGTTTCAGAGATGGGAGAATGGTTTATCTTGAACGCATCCTCTCCCAATATGGTGTTAGCCAGGCTGCTTTTCCCGACACCAGTTTTCCCCAGTAATACGATCCTCCTTGAATTCAGCACTGTAGAAGAGAACAAGCATACTGTAATATTTCACCAGAAATAGTATGCAATATGCGCACTATTGGTTTCGTACTAAGGTTTTGGACACACTAAAAAAATCTCACATACTATTTTAGCGTACTAAATAGCATGTATGGAATTTCGGACGCAACCATGGTCTCTGTCTTAGTTTACTGTGTTAGCATGCAAACATTTGCTCATTAGCACTAAACACAAAATACAATAAGGAAGATTTAAAATGCCTAAATTTAAAAAATAAAGTGAAATACGATACATATGGTAATATGTATTTCCTTTTTTATGTATGCATGTACAGTGTTATACTTACATGAAATACATACAGTATGTTACAGGACAATTATTTAGCTTTAGCAATTGTATTATATTAAAATTTGTGTTTGATTGTTTTTTATTTAGACATTTTAAATCTTCCATAGTACAGCTAAGGCTGATGGGAAGGCAATTTCTTTTGGAAGTATAAACTAAAGTATTGAACGAATCATATTTTTGGCCTGATGATGGCGCCAGATGAAAAGTTAAGGGATCATCAAAGTGATTACAATTCCTCTAAAATGATCATTAACTGTGAACTTGGCCCATAAATCTTCTAATAATGAAAACATTGTGTCAGGTCAGGTAACATTCTATAGATAATTCAGCCAGCAAGCTTGAACTGAAGTTTCCATTTCTTTCTTTTAAATTTGTGTGTGTGGCAGAATCAAGTACACTGATACAATGCTGAAAAAGTCCATTTACTTAAGCACAAATTTGAGATACTTGAACTTGAGTTAAGTATTTCCATTTCATGCTACCTATACTTCTACTCTACAGAGGAAAATATTGTACTTCTTACTCCACCATGCATATCTGACAGATATAGTTACTATATTCCTTAAGTAAAATGTTACTTAAGTAAAAGTATGTAAGTTTTATCAGCAAAGTGTACCTAAAGTAGAAAAAAAATGTCCCCCTTTATTATTAAATTATTATTGGTGATGCATGAATGTATAAGTAAGTATATAATACTGTTGGGTAGAATATTTGTAATGAAGTACTTTTACAGTGTAGTGTTGCTACTTTTACTTCATACAGTAATCTGAATACTTCCTCCACCACTGCACTGATATGAAGCAGGCTCAACTCACCGTCCATGTTGCAAAAAAAAGAAAAAATCACTCTATGTAGTCACCCGGACTTCTGGATGTCCCTGTTGGATGTTTTTCCACCTGTTTTCTCTTGCTGTGGTTTGACTATACTTTCAATTTCCATAACCAGCCATCAAAACATTTTTAAAATCAATTCTAAAGGCAATTGTAAGCTGGTGTCGGGATGCAGGGATCGGTGAAATATGTTTCCTTGTAACACTATTTTGAACAAGCCTCAGACAGGGAGGAAATGTTTTCCTAATTCCGGTAAATAGGGCATCACAGAAGGTCATGAATGCATGAATGACAGTTTCCAGATGAGCAGGTTGAATTGGAATCATGTGATGCTTAGTAGACACCACCCTGACTCTGCAGGCCTACTGTTTAGGGTGGGGACTGTGGTTGGGAAGGTACAGGTTTAATCTGTTTATTAATGGAAACAGATGTATTCAGCTGGAGAGTATTAACAGGCTGTATAACCAGACTAACATGGCATTAACTGAAGTGGCCAACAGTTGGGTACTCCACCCACCAGGACAGATTTTGACTGTGACGTACTCACACAAATTGTGCCCAGGGCACAGAAAACTATTGGCAACAGGTAAATGCAGCTACAAGATGATGTGGGTCCCTCTCCTACAAAATTAGGTTCCCATGCAACTAAACTGCGTTCTCAATTAGGGTTACATTTCGAGGGAAACATATTTTCTTCCAGATTACGGTCGCAGTTTTAAACACACAACAAATGTTGTAAATGGAAACAAAACAAAGATGCAACAAAACAACTTGGTTACGTTTCGTAAAACATCATGGTTTGGCTTAAAATAAGTACGTTTGTCACATGACGGACGTAAATTAAATTAAGTCAACGTTGACTTTTGGTTTCACACGGGACACCAACAGCGGTCTCCTGGATGAAAGTCCAGTGTTTGTTTGGACGTATTTGTGATTAGTCAAAAACAAACAGGCAACCCTATCCCAGCTTTTCAAATACCACCGTTTGGTATGTGCCCCTCGGCATCAGATACCGACTCATGGAGGCACCCTTTAGCGACTGTAAAGCAGGGGACAGCCCGAGCCGACATCAAAGAACTAGCAGCAACGAAGGCAATCCGGTGAGTTGCCTCACGTCGCCTTTGTCTTGGCCAAAAAAGCTGCACTCGAACACACCACAAAGACGACAGCCGACAGCCAACTACCACATACGTTCTGCGCCTGCATGAGATGAAATAACTCTCCACACCAGAAGGTCGCAGCAGTCTGTATTCGTCATTCAAAAAGGGAAACTGGAAGACCGAGGACAGCGGATATAAAAGCCGTTCTTATGATACGTACATGATATAAAGCAGCGTCTAGACTAGAGCCGACGGCACGGGACACACCGGAAAAACTAGGCCGACGGAGGCTCATCGTTGGCCCCAAACTGTTCAACGGCTGACCTTTGGCTTGGTGTGTCAGGGCCCATGCAGTTTTGTTGTATGGAAACGTAATTTTTAGGAAACCAGGCAGCTCACAAACACAGCTACATTCACTGCCTAAATATGATTAATAAATCAGTGTCATGAGTGCATTTAACATTTAAACTGTATAGTAAAAAGCACATTATCCTGTAGCATTAGGTGTCTTGTTAAAAGCATCAATGTTATCATACTTAATAATCATTGGAATACTGCACGTAGACTTTGTGTCAAGACGGAGGATGGCAGCTGCATATTTTCATACCTTTTTAGGGTGGAGTGTTTTGTCTCTGAGTGAGACGGAACAAGCTGAAAGGAATTTTTAATCTGTTTTTATTGGCAGCATCGATCGATACTCAACTGTACAAGTAAACAAACTGAAGACAATAAGGCCTTTGTGTGTGACGTGTGGCCAGTATTCTGGTCCTTTGTTGTTTGCTGTTGTATTGTTTTGGGGAACTTCAGAAATTCAGATTAAAATCTGCTTCCGAATGTACATCAACAAGTGACTCTGTAGTCTGATGAAAGGATATTTAGCACCACAATTTTCCTCCTGTGATTTGGAGGTCTATGGGACGGCAGCGTATTAGAGTCGTTGTAGGTAAAAAAGCTAATAATTACGGAGCTGGGGGAGGGGGGTAATATTCCGATAAAAATTTTGAATTTCCCAAATTAAAGTTGTAAATTTATGAGAAAAAAACTCACAAATTTGCAAGGTTCTAAAGTCATAAATAAAATGAGTTGTAAAGGCTTTGGCTACACAGAAAATACTTATCAGTAAGATCAATTCATTGTTGGTTTTGGTCTTTTTAATTGAATTTATTGACATTAGGAAGTATGATTATCATCAACCTTATCTTTAGACATGACATCTTCTATGAAAAAAAGAAACGATATGTGACCAATCAGCTGTTTTATTGTTACAGTTATAACAAAATGACACATATTAACATTAGATATATATATAGAAAATAATCACTGTTAAAGGGTAAACCCGTGATTTAGTATTTCACTCCCAAACCTTTGGGGACTCACAAGAGAAAGATTAAAAAACAGTGTTCTTTAAATTTTTGGAAAGCTCCTCCAGAGCTACAGAAGACATTTTACAACAGTTTTTACAGGTTGAGTTGTGCTCCTCAAGGCGAGTGAACTGAACTGCTTGTGTAAAACAGGTGGCATGCCCCTTTAAAATACCCCAATGTTATGGAGAGTCAATGACCCAACAACCACTTTTAGATTTAAGATCATTAGTTAAACTGTGTGATCAATATGTGTGTATTTCCATTACTCCATTTACTGCTTATTTACTCAGTATTTTAAGAAAAGTAATCACAGTGGTTCTCTTTTCAGTTGACGGGAACCAGCACAAAGTTTGAAGCACAGACAAAAGGACTTCCAAAAGGTAAGAAGCCTAAATTGACAAATGAATTTATATGTCAATAGAGTGCTCCAGGGATGACGTATTTTTGTAGGCCAACCAGGAAGTTACCATTGACCTCCAGACGAAGGAGTCGGAAGGGCTAAAATGCTAACTCCTTTCTGGGTTTTAGGACTCATTCCTGCAGCACTCTATGTCAACCTCTCTTAAGACTTCTGCTGTTTGTTATTATGCGGAGGAATTATGTTTTTGGGTTGTCCGTATGTATGAACATATGTCCTATTCTCGTGAACGTGATATCTCAGGGAATATTGAGGGAATTTCATTACTTCTGACACATACATCCACTTGGACTCAGGGATGAACCGATTAGAATTTGGTGGTCAAAGATCAAGGGTCACTGTTACACCAAACACATTTTTGACCATAACTCAAGAATTCTTATGCTAATTATGACAAATTCTCACAAATGTCTAACAGGATAAAATGATGAAGTGATGACATTTTGGACAGACTTGGATGTAAACTGCAGCCTGACTTGTTAGCGGAGGCGTACAGCCGCGAGGCGATAATTCTAGTTTAATTCTACTTCAGTGTTCATTCAATGGATTCCAAGGATTGTACGTTCTTTCATACAAAGCATTAAGTTTGTTCAA
>CAKAOH010033354.1:0-40093 GCA_916701665.1 Sebastiscus tertius | reverse complement strand
ATTCTGGGTACATTAAATGGGTCGTTTTCCATTGATAACCTCATAAACCATCTCCTATAACCTCACAATAACTCTGGGATGTTTAAGAGATACATGAAGATGTTGAACAGAACGGACCAAACTGGTTAAACACAAGTTGAATTGACACAAACACACACGCACACACACACACACACACACACACACTGTCACGGCAACAATAGGCCTTCAACAGAGTACATCCATTATATTAACGTACTGCTGTTGACAGTTCAAGACGCCCACTGCACCTGAGGTTGACTTCACACACACACACACACACACACACACACACACACACACACACACACACACACTGTCACGGCAACAATAGGCCTTCAACAGAGTACATCCATTATATTAACGTACTGCTGTTGACAGTTCAAGACGCCCACTGCACCTGAGGTTGACTACACACACACACACACACACACACACTAGTCTGCTGAGCTTGGTGAGTTAATCATTCAGAAAATAATTAAAATCAATAAAGCAGAACAGATTGAATGAAAGGAGAAAAAAACACAACAACCAGAGAGAGAGAGAGAGAGAAAGAGAGAGAGAGAGGAAGACAAGAAGATTCACTCAGAGCAACACACCTCCAAAACTTCTGTCCAGAAGTCAACGTTGATTTATTTGTCTCTTAACTTCCGTACTAAGTCGTTTTATTTCGACAAGACCGGAGCAGAAACTAACATGTGCGTAACGTGGTCCTGGACATTCAAAGGAAATAGCACAAGAATACCTCGTTGAAAGTCGAGCTGAGCGTCACGAATACATAAGGAAATTTGTGTCTATATACACAAATCAAATAGATTAAATTTGGTGACTATTTCATGAACTGCCGTGAGACTGTGTTGTACATGTATCTATTCCTGTAGGTAGAGCGAACCATATTTCTTCTGTTTCTAGGCAACCTTCACGACAAACTCTCCAGAGTTGTTAAATCCTTCCTCTTAATATGATTAACCTCTGTGCAGTGTTTCAGCATCAATATACACTTCCTGGATTGTATTTTATGTCTCACTTGTACCTGATCTAAACAAAATCTTAAGAATTTCTCTCTTACTGAGCCGCTGGCAAAATATATATCTGGTGAAGAAGCTTTTTATTGGACCAAATACAACGAGACTGCTGCTCAGATAAATGTATTCATCCTCTTAGATGCTTCTTTTGTTATGATTGTACGGGGGGCTAGGCCACTGGGTGTCATGTGACCTGCAACACCAACCCTGGTCACGATACCAACATCATCTCACAGCCCAGTGCTGCTACTGTAACGAACCCCTTTCTATTTGAATGACCCAATGATTGTTCCTCTATTGTCACCTTTATAGTTTTTATAATGGTTGCAAGAATACAGCTACATCGTCAGCATATTGTTTGTTCAACATTTTCCTAGTTGGCGGTGTAATGATCATCAGAGCCTCCAACACGTTCTCATCCCAACACCTCGCATACTGACGCTTTGTCAGACACGTTGGCATCACTTTTTGGTTGCAGTAAACACGTGTTAATGTTGTGAATCAAAGTGAAAATGAAACTGAAAATAGGACACAAACGAACAGCTGATTGTAACGTGAAAGTGATCTTAACACACGGGGGATGAACAGCGGTCTCCTGGATGAAAGCCTTGTGTTTGTTGGACCCATCCACCTCCCCTCCCTCCCATCCGGTGTGTCTCTTTCGCTCTTTAAACTTCGTCACCACATCACTTTTCCTGTGCGTTAATTGTTGCCACATAAAGAAACTGAGAATATTTACCCAGAAACCAACTCCTGTATTGAGTCCAGCAGACACAGACAGACAGAACTAATCTGGCGAGGGGGAAGCGGTTCACTAATAAAGAGAGGAAGTACTGAGGAGGACAGATAAGAGGGACGAGGAGGAGAGGAGTGGAAGATAAGCAGGAGGAGGGCAGCGTGGAGGAGAGAGGCCATCCACAAGAACAAAAGACTAATTTGAAGAGCCGCGAGCAGAAAGCTCAGGGGTCCAACGCCCAAAAGTTCAACAATAATCAGACTTTTTAAAAACTGACTGACAGGCTCCTGAGATGACGGTTTAACATTTAAAGCTTCAGTTCTATTTCTGTCGGAGACGAGTGAAGTTTTATTTTTCGCTGCTGAATAAATATAAGACAGCTTTGTTCTGAGAGCGAATATCTGCTCTTTGAAATGTGAGATGACTGACAAAATGAAGGCACGTTGAGACTTATTAAAGGAGTTCTGGTCCTCCGATGAGAGGGCTGCAACTCTTTATTGAAAAAGAGAATCCAGATGTACTACTACTATCACCACCGCAGCTTATCAGCTATTAGAATAGCTAGTAAAACTGATAAACACACAATCAAATACACTAAAGGAAAAACTCTGTATTATTGTATAATATGGTAGTACAATGTTTGGTTGCAATTACACAAAAAACTCAGAGAGACTAAAAGCAGGTTTAGTAATACTGGGGAAATGTTTCAGTACTGCTGCAAATACTGCACCAACACAACACAACATCTTTCCAAACTCCACCAAGAAATATAAAACGTACATTTCATATTTAATAGAATAAGCAAAACAGTTTTGTCTCAACACAAATCACCTGTACAAAACTCTTTGTCCATATCAAATATAGTCTCAAATTACACATGTATGGCATAAATAATGACATCTGCTCGAAGATTAGATAAATTACAATCTACCTGAGAGACACAGACGAATACTATGGTGCTAAAGACGTTTCTGTTGGTCAAAAGACTACACTTTGAAACACAATTAAAACTCAAAAACTATCTCAGAGACAACACAGAAGTCAAAGTATGTAACTTCGACATTGGAGACCACGTTTCACTTCCCATCTCTTACCAACCGTGGATAGGGGTGTGACGAAACATCGTGCCAACAAAAATATTGCGATATAAAAACGTGACAAAAAACTGAATCGCGATATCAGGGCATAATAGGTTGTGGTGATCCTTTAAGTACGCACCCCCTTCGTCTCTCACACACACACACACACACACACACCTGGACGGACGAATGAGGCGCTATAAAAGAGTATGGCACACTCACCAGAAGTGACACAGACAAGGAAGTGGTTCGCTGTCCGGGAAGTGTCCATCGCTAATCTGGCAGCACGCCAAACAGTCCGACGTTTTGTTAGGTTGCTCAGCTGAGCTAACTGTTGGAGGGAACAGGTGTTGTGTTACATTGTTCACTGTATATTGGTGTGTGCACTGACATTGTTGTATAATACACTGTGGGGAATCATTTTTTAAATATTGTTCTAATATCGTATCGAGATTGTGAACCCAATATCGTGTATCGTATCGTGAGCTGAGTGAATCATCACACCCCTAACCGTGAATGTTGGATTTGCCTTGACTTTAACCCAAGTAGTTAGAGTCGCCTAAACTAAACCACACCTAAACTATGGAGGTGAGAGATCAGAACAGTCAGACAGTTTTGTTTTAGATGAAGGATGTAGAAAAAATAACTTAAACGCTTTCCTGTGAAGAGCAGATATGAATTCAGAGTCAAACCCAGACAGTTTGTATCTGAACACAGAAACTGAACCAAACCATCCAGCTGGTTCACAGCTCTCCATCACCAGACAAACTCTCTGACAACTACAACTCCATGAGCTTAAACAAACCCAAATATATCACATTTTGTTCTGAATTTCTATCCAACAATCCGTCAGATTTGGCAATTTCTAGGAATGACTGAAGGGAATCGGTTAAAACAAGAAGGCCGGACATCTGAATCCTCGTCTTCTCATCTAGTTACAAACTCTGTGAATCCGTCACTCTTCAACCAGAGCTTCAGTTTTGGTAAGTGATGAATCCAAGCTTCAAGCTTTGTTGAAAATACTCCTTGTGTTTCTGTTTGTGTCGAGGATCTCTCCAGCTGTGATGGTGGAACATCGGTGCAAACGGCAGCTTTAGAAAGACTGATTGACTGACTGATTGAACCTCCAACAATTTGTTAGTTATTCTGCTGTAAGACACTGAGAAATGAGAAAATACACATCATCCCAGCCACATTATAAACCCAGAAACACAACGTACTTCAACGCTTTCTGTTTTGTTAAGTGATTCAGGTTGGGTCCTTCCTCTCGGCGCATAAATTTGACGCCTGAAATCCGACCGAAAACTGCCAATAAAGACTGAAGAGATTATAGCTGTTGGAACACGCAGAGGTGTAGAAGTGAGAGCGAGGAGTTATTAAAGATGAATGGGAGCTGAGCGTTGACTGACAGCGCCGTATGAGCTCCCAGCAGGCCCAGCATGAATGTGATTATCCCGGGATAATGCTGTTTCCTCTTAGAATAGACCTCGTCCGTCTCAGAGGGGAAGGATTAGATTTAATTAGTCTCCGGCTCTGAACAGAGGAACACTCACACCGACACATCTACAACTTCAGTAACAAACCGGGCAGAGATGGAGGAGGGAGGCAGACGGACAGTGGAAACAGGGTGGTGATGGAGGAGCTGGAGAGAGACCTTGTGGCCTGCACTTTGTCATTAAAACCTCTTTTTCACCTTTTCCTCCATCGATCTACCGCACTCAAACCCTCCTGTCCCTTCTGTTTCAGCCCCATCAATCATCCATCCTCCTTTAACGCAGAGTAATGACGGATTAGCGGGGCAGCTCGCAAACATACCCTGGATTTAGGGGGTTTTAGGGGACTGTTTGATATGATTTAAGGCTCTGGGATACGGGGTTTCATGTTGTTCGTATTGGAAAGACATTCTGAACTAAATAAAAGTGAGTTACAGGGAAGGAAATATACATTTTGTCTTGTATCTTGTTGTGACATCCCACTTTACCAAATCCACCCCGGAGACAACATGTCAAGATCATGGAAACATCTGGTGAGAAAAACCCTCCGAACGATGAAGACTCATTAGACGAACAGATTCCTTCTACGGGTGAGGAAACAAAAATACGGAGGCTACGAGCGTTTTTCATGTACAGTACCATGTTATCTCACTATTAATTATCTCGTTATCTTAAATAACAAAGTCATTTTCTGGTGATATCGTGCTCATTATCTCTATAAGAGATAATCTGTCATGATCTGTCACATTTCAGGGTGATTTTAGGGTTAATGCTTCGTGAAATCTCTATAGAGCTGCAGACATACAACACAATAAACTTCTAGACTTACATTCAATTAAAGCAGAACGTTGGTATTTTTCAACCTATTTTCCCGTGTCTTTGTGTCTAAGTGACTAATGGGGACAACACTCTCTGACATTGGTCCGGTATGGAGGGACAGCGCTGTAGACGACAGCTGCTCACAGGCTACAATATGGAGCTACTGGGGCGAGCCGTCATTACATCCACTAAAAGTGCTCGTTTCTGCCATGACAGAATCTGATTGTTATATATAGATATATATATAGATATTACGAAATAACAAACAGACTAGATCAAGCCAAAGGTAAAAAAAGGTTTTACTTCTCTCTAGGGTCCTTTCCATAATGTTGTCAGACACTTATTTTAACAATTTGCGCATGTCAGTGGCAAAAACAAGAGCTTTTAGAGGACGTAACGTTACGCTGACGCTGCTTACTGACCTCGTAACTATATACTATTCTTAGGTTTTAGCGGGCTCAGTTTTAGCTAGCTATTTAAAGCTAGAGTGAAGATACTGGTATCACATGAAACTAGTAAACCTGATGAATCCATCGGTACCAACCAGGTCAGACTAGCTGGTCGTGAAGGAGGTTAAATAACGCTCCAAACTTACGCTAAATTTTGGTGAGGAAAAACTGTCATGTCCACTTTCAAAGGGGTCCCTTGACCTCTGACCTCCAGATGAGTGAATGTAAATGGGTTCTCTGGGTACCCATGAGTCTCCCCTTTACAGACATGCCCACTTTATGATCATCACATGCAGTTTGGGGCAAGTCATAGTCAAGTCAGCACACTGACACACTGACAGCTGTTGTTGTCTTAGTTAGGGTATATGAGGGAAAACGTCACGGTTAGGACTTGAAATAAGGAAGTAAACAAAGTAAAACACGTACAAACACGACTACACACGTCAATAAAAACACGTCACTAACGTAACTTACAAAACAAAACAACGATCAACACGGTCTCCGGGTTAAAAGCCCGGTGTTTGTTGGGGTTGGTTTTGTTGTGCCTGTCTCAGGAATAAACTGACATGCAGTCAGGAGGGAGGTCTTTTTATAGACTCAACACACACACACACACACACTGCAGATATAATATGATCAAGTGCATTACATCAAATCACTTTAATGCATCTCGCCAAGAGTGTGATGGGGTCAAGAGCAGAAGTGTGTTTGTGTAGAACAGCAGAGCGAAGGCTGCTCAGCATTAATGTCAGAGAGAGAGTTTGATACTCGTAATCACATGAATCATGTCTGTCTGCTCATTTCACCTCCGTCACAAACATCCTTCTTCACAAAGAGGAAAACCTCGGCAGAAGACTGCTCTATTTATCTCAAAGTAAACGTATTGAATCTAAATAGATACATCCGTCTAAAGACATTACAGAAATCAGCTTTCACCAATAAAGAACAGATGTGTGATTGCTCAACACGTGACCTTAATACGATGGGTCTGCAATGATTGAACTATTATTATTATTATTGTCTTCATCTCCCCCCCTATTCAAGACACACGACCTTCCCGTGCTCCCAAACACACAAACACACACACACACACACACCCCCCTCAGGTACGAGGGAAGCGGTGCCTCAGGGAGTGTGTGTGTGAGTTTCGGGGGTTTGACAGGATTAGAGCTGGAGGCCTTATTTAGTTCTTGATCAAAGATGAAAGGCAACCAAGGTCCAAACACACACACACACACTCCAACCGTCGCTGCCCACCACCACCACCACCACCACCACCCAGCAGCCTCGTCTTCTCTTTGAAGACAAAACTGATGATACTTAAGAGCTTCTTCTGGAGTCAGAGGTGAACACACGCAGCTCCAGCAGACGTGTATTTTTAGACTGAAGCCACATTTTACGCACGTTAACAATACCAGGCTGCAGACACATCTCTGGATCAACCAACGAGCCGGACGACTGATTCAATATATCTGTTGATCAATGGTTCATCAGTTACTACATCAATCAATCAATCCAAATGTCATCTTGTGTGAACAAGAAACTCAGTTTCCATAATAACGGCTTAAAGAAGCGGGTAAACGCAGATAGATTTATATCAAACAAACACATTTATGTATGAACAGAGGTCAGAAGTCCTGCGTTGTTTGAACTGCACATCCAGCCCGACCTCCTCCAATCACTGCGTTTGTCGCTCTTTATACTTCCTGGTTCACGATTATGTGGATTAAATCCACATTGATTTCATGGTATATATACTATACGAATAACCGTACGTTACTTTTCGTAGCTCTGAACGCTGAATGAGAACAGCCTGCCCAGTTTGTCTCCTTTTGCCTACTCCAGGCCAAGAGTGGGAGTTAAGCCTCATTTATATTGAGCGTTAGAGGTCACACGTTTACTATATATATGTATATATTATACACTATATATAGAATATAAACACCTAGAATATCCACTGTGTTTCAGAAGCAGTGCATCTGTCCTTAAGCACCAGCATTTCCAATATAGTTTGAAGTTGTTTTGCAGTCAGTTTTGGGAGTTCTAGGAGCATATTCAAACATATTCAACATCTGAGCTCATTGAGACGTCACAACAGATGCTTTGTGGCTGTACTTTACTGGTCTTTAATTACCATGTCTTGTGACTGTATTTCCTGTATAGTGGAGACAATCAGTTGGGTAAAAATCTGATGCTTATACCGAATTCCACCAAAATCAATTCCCCCCTCGGAGGCACCTTTACAAAGAGGCATGGATCCAGCTTTAGCAGTAAGAAGGACTGCTCTGTAGGGGCAACTGGCCCTCCAATAATAAATAGTATCACACTGATTTGCTTTTCTATATGCTCAACAATATCACATGATTGCACCAGTTTATACAGTGCAATCATAAAGGTACGAACTTGTACTCCAAAATGTGCAATTCTGCTCCACCTGTTCCTGAACACAACTCTGCTCTCACACAAATGCAACAACAGTCTGTTTTTTCCAATCTGGCTCAGACTGAAGATATGGAACCCCTTAAACCATCAGCGGGTGTGGAGGTCTGACACCGACCAAATGTGACACCTCATCACGACGCTGCAGAGGAAGTGGAGGAGAAACCCCGTATCAGCAGGAGGTGATTGGTGAGGCAGCAGAGAGCAGCAGAGGAGAGAAGAAGCAGAAGAAAGAGTAGATAAGAAGCGGTGGAGCTGCACTTCTCCTCCCGCTTATCGACTGAAGACCAGCCGGTGTTCCTCGGCGGCCGAGTTCACACGCGGAGAAATGAAGACTCCCCCGACACGTGTGAGCAAGCAGAAATCTTATCTCAGGCGATATGTCCTCCATGTGAACTCCTCCACCGCTGCCAACATAGACTCATGACTCAAACGGCAGCGGAGACAAGAAACGGATGTTTCTGATCGCCTTTTTGTTTCTGAATAATTTTACACACTGAGAACAACGACCTTATATTTCTACAGCAGCTTTTGGAGATTGTCTGGTTTTGTTTTTGGTTCTTTCTCTCCTTTTTTATTTTGCAGGCCTAACCCAAAGCCATTACACTCACAGATATGACATTTTGTTATTTCGCAGTGTCTGCACTCAGAACAACTTAGAAGGAGAGCAGTAGTAATAAAACAAAGGTCACAGCTTACGGAGAAAATAACAGCTTTTAGAGGAAGTGGGAGAGAAGATGAAAACCTAATTCTACAAATGTCTATACTTTGGATATTTAGAAGAGTCACTGAAGCATTTCAAGTTATTTCAAGATAGAAATAATATTGTTTCAGTGAAGATACTTTAAAACTCATACTGGTCCATAAACACAGAACACAGCTGGTCTAAAGTGAGACCGTAGGCACCGGAACAACCCATTTCAGGTGTTACGGTAATAAAGTGGTAACGTCTAGGCCAGGCAATGAAGTCATAGAACGTTGACTATAATGTCTATATGGAGTGTAAGATGGATTATCCAGTATTCTCAACAGGTGGGGTCTGTGCAGTCTGCCGGGGGGGATTCAACTTGACGAGTCAAGACGTGTCCCATTGCATCCCATTTCCTCCGGTGCACCGGCTCCAGGTCGGCTTGGAAAGGCCCGGGTGACGGTGGCTCTCGGCTCCAGCAGTGAGGTCCCTCGCCCGGAACCTCGTCGCTTTCCGGGGGCCGTGGTGGGACTGTCAACCGGGGCGGACCGTCCTCAGTGCGTCAGGGATCTGCGAGGATGTCGGCAACCCACCTGTCTTGAAACAGGAGCCCTGTCTCGTGTACCATGCTTTGTGGGTGGGACTTTTTCCCGTGTCATCACCATTCATATACAACTAATGTGTTTCTGATTACATTGTTGACAAGAGCAGACAGTTCTTCATAGCTCCAGCCTCTTAATGTTGCTCTGCACCGGATTGATGTATTCAACTTTAAAATGTACAACATGTTCTGTCCCCCCACGTCAAAACTCATCCAGCGCCGCCGAGTGTGACAGCAGGTACAGGAAGGGTCACTGTGAAGGCAACTGAACAGTACGTATCCGCCTCATGCATGCAAAACGCTGTTTGCTATCCTCCGCTGGCAGGGATCAGAGGGAAGTTAATTAAAAGATAAAGAAGTGAAGTGTTGTGAAACTTTAAACAAGAAACAACGTGCCGTCATTATTTAGGATAAACATCAGTCTAAATAGCTCAGGAGGAATCCTTGTCGCCGACTATTAGGAATTTTAATGTTGCTGACCGTCCAGAATCAGATGTGAACCACTAATGAAAACCTAAATTAAGCTTTTAACGTGTCTCTGGATGCTAGTGGGCAAAAACTAACTGGAAATAATGATTTTAAAGCCACTTGGAGAGCTCTGTTTTACGTGCAAAACTCAAACTATTGTGCCTGAACGCATCCTGTGCAGACAAAAGTGAAGCTGCTGCTGCTGCTAACGTGCGGCTCATGCTACGCCTCCCGTATGGACGCTCCATGGGTGCAATCTGATATCCAAAAAGCTGAGTTATAAAAGCAACCAAGCAGCATTAGAGACAAACTGATACTGCATTCAAGGCGGATGTAGACAAGGTGAAAATCCCTGAAAGTCGAACACAACAGAAATGATTCACAGAGCACCGGCACACTTCCGTGGTTATAAAGTTCTGAAGTCCTCCACAACACAAAGATAAACGTCCAACTTCCTGTAACCATCTGTCCTCAGAGTGAGTTTCCGAGGCGGTGATGAAGCTGTGCTGCTTGACACATTCAAAAAGGCCTTTTGTTGAGAACAGTGAGGAACTTTATTAATATGCAAACCAGACTTTGGTGTCAAAGCTGTTTAGGAATACAAATTACACAATCTTTACAGATGGTGTTTCTTTAACCACTGAAAATGAGAATGTAATGTGTTTTTATCCTGAGCTTCATTTAATTCACGTCGTGTTGCAGTTTGAGTATCAACCCATCGTTTACAGACTAATCTCACTCTATCAGACATGTCGGAGGAGGTTGGAGACGACGGTTTGACTGCTCACTGGTTCAACTTTCTGTCCACATCATGTTGTGTTTTAGTCTTCAGACTTTTCAGACTTCTGCGTAGCCACAAGACAGATCATTTCACAGCGTCTTCACCCCGTCTCGCCTCGGTTTAAGTTTCTCCCTGAAAAGCTCTCCATTACTCTGCAGATACAGTCCAGTGACAGTGACGGAGAGAGCGTGACGGAGAGAGAGAGAAACAGAGAGAGAGAGAGAGGAGAGACAGAAAAACACGGAGAGAAACACTGACACTAATTTAACCTGTTTGATCATCCTCCAGGTTTGAACACGACTTTCAATTATCACCAAGAGGAAGACTAGGAGGAAAACCTAAATTAAATCAAAGACTGAATGAAGCAATCAAACTCAGTTTGGGAGGTTAACGTTGTCAAATCCCGCTTCAGTCGGCAAGACAGAAAGCAAACAAAAAGCCATGTTAACCCTGAATAGAGCAGCTCATTTCTCCTCTTCCTGTGTTGAACAGAGAGTCCTGCAGCTGCAGACGGACGCTGATGATTTATCTCCCGCTGAGCTCTACCAACCTACGTAATGTCAAGTTGTAGGGACATATGCTCCACCAACTTTCAGGAAACACTCCTCTGCATTCTGAGTAGTGTCCACGGTCTGACCTACAGGATCGGCTGCTCTGTAAACCGTGAAATATTCTGAACATGATGGATAGAAACATCCTGCAAGTACCACTCTCTTCAGAGACATCCAGTGCTGCAAGAGGACACAGACTTTCAACTCCTTTTTTAATTGCCCACCACTCTCTCTCTCTCTCTCTCTCTCTCTCTCTCTCTCTCTCTCTCTCTCTCTCTCTCTCTCTTTTTGTGTCGTCCTGCCATTTTCAGACACTTTAGTTTCTTCTGGTCACAGCTGGCACGCCTCCTGATTTCTATTGTTAAATAAAAAGTTTGACATGGAAACAACTGGCACCAGGAAGACGCAGCGGTGGACACACTCTGCAGCCTGCAGTCCAGTGTCTCCGCCTGTTTACTCTAAAAAAAGACATTTGGTCTCACGGCGACAACATTTGCTGCTGCTTCTATTTACTGAAGCACGGTGGATGTAATGAATGAAATGAAACTCTCTATGAAAGTCTCCTCAGTAAATCATCTGTTGAGTTTGATGGTTATTTATTTGTGCTTTAGAACGTTACCGCCGTGGAAAAATCAGAAACTGTTCTTTCTTTCATTCACAGCATTGCAGCGCTACGTCTGTCTCCTCCTCTATCCAGCTCTCTTTTTCTCTCATTTTTTTAAAATAGCAGCAGCAGAGCCTAATTTGACTTTTAATGTTACCAAACAAAGAGAAGTGTTCTCCTCTCGTCCTGAATCGATGCCAGAGTACGTCCTTGTTTATGAATGAAACGGTGCAGGAGGAGTTGAAGCCGTTGAAGCAGCAGTGCTGCGCATGTGTTTGACCAATCATTGATGGTCATCCCTGTAAACTCCACCCCGAAGGTTCCTGTACTTCCAGAAAGTATTAATCTCCCAACCAGCGCCTTTTTGTTGGGGGGGGGGGGGGGTAAAATGTCCCTGGAACTTAATTTAGACCCTGGTCCCTTCAATCAAAACGTAAAGAGTCCCTCCAGAGGCTCCTGGTCTCAAGGGGAAATTCCTGCGGTGGAAAAGGGGCTCTACTTACTGTACTCTTTCAAATAATATCACGGCCCAAATTCTGAAGCCAAATGTCCGACCAAAAAGTGTTGCACCTAATGAGCCATATAAGGGGCTGATTTTGATGTGTTGCTCCCTAGAGTTTGCATCTGTATTAGAGCTGTCAACAAGTTAACGGAATAATAACGTATCAACAGAACTTGCAATTGTTAGGTTGTAGCGGGCTCAGTTTTAGTTAGCTATTTAAAGCTAGAGTGAAGATACTGATATCATATGAAACTAGAATACCTAAATAATCCATCGGTACCAACCATGTCAGACTAGCTGGTCATGAAGGAGATAGACAACGCTCCAAACTTACACAAAATGTAGTTTCCCTTGACCTCTGACCTCCAGATCAGTGAATGTAAATGGGTTCTCTGGGTACCCACGAGTCTCCCCTTTACAGACATGCCCACTTTATGATCATCACATGCAGTTTGGGGCAAGTCATAGTCAAGTCAGCACACTGACACACTGACAGCTGTTGTTGTCTGTTGGGCTGCAGTTTGCCATGTTATGATGGAGCATATTGTTTAATGCTAAATGCAGTACCTGTGAGGGTTTGCATGTTGATAAGGGTATTAAATACTTGACAAATCTCCCTTCAAGGTATCTTTTGAACTGATGAAAAATGTGTGATTCATTTGCGATTTAACGCGATTAACTATTTGAATGTAGTGTAATCTGTAGGTATCCAGGTCTGCTCTCAGTGTGACTGCTTATAGTTTGACATTAGGTGGTATAACTGATTTAACATGTTCTTTAGCTCCTCCACCACACAGTGTCACTTTGAAGATACTTCCCCTGATTTTTCTTACAACCCCCCGAAATCAAACAGATTTCCTCCCAGCTCTCTGCTGGTGCTTTAAAAACTCCACCGTGACTATTTTTAGGTACAAAACCCCCCAAAAATCAGCGTGCCTGTAAACTGATTACCTGCAGGAGGAGTGTGTGTAGCCGACTGGAAATGTGTGCATGTACAGCAACTCCCCACCGCCAGAGTCTGACAGCAGAACTGACAAACAAATAACACCGCATAGCCAGAGGAACACACACACATGCACGCACACACACAGTCGCTGCTATAATATCCAGTTCTATCAGGTTAGAGCAGGAATCAGATAATGACTTCTATCAAACAGCCCTCCAGAGTCACATAAAACCTCCTCGTCTTCCTCCACAAGTAGCTCGCAGCGGGTGTACGTGTGTGTGTGTGTGTGTGTGTGTGTGTGTGTGTGTGTGTGTGTGTGTGTGTGTGAGGCTGTATCTGTGTGAATGTAGAAGTCAACCTCAGTCAGTCCGACGGCAGCGTACGTAGGAGGATTTGTAGCAGCATAAAATTTACTGGATTTTGTGTCGTTGTGTATCCAATGTGTGTGTGTAGGTGTGTGTGTGTGTGTGTGTGTGTGTGTGTGTGTGTGTGTGTGTGTGTGTGTGTGTGTGTGCGTGGGCAGCTGTGTCCTGACAGAAAGTTAGCCTTCATGATCCGATGGCCTGAGACGTCTACCGCTGCTCGTAAATCGTCTCCTTAGGAGGACAGACAAGGAGAGGACAGACTGTGTGTGTGTGTGTGGGACAGTATAAAGTGATGCTGGATCATGCACAATGACTAGTGACACACACACACACACACACTAACTCTTCCTCTGCCTCCGGTGACTAGGTCTGATCACAGCAGGATGCGGCGCTGAGGAGCACCGAGGAGAAACTGTTCTGAGATCTGTCGACGTCACGGATGTTTGAGCCTCGGGAGGAAAACATTTCAGGACTTTCTGTCATAGTTCAGGTTTCTACATTTCTCTGGTTAATTAAGAAGATAAAGCTTCATTATCAGTATTTAGCTTGTATTACATGATACTTCCTACTTGTATGATAAACTTTGATAAAGACGCACAATCAGAAATTTAATTAAAGCTGAAACTATCATTTTTATAATCAATTAATCCGTCAATTTGTTTTTTTACTAATGTTTTAATTGTCAAAACTGTCCATCAAAAGTCCAAGGTAACCTCCAAAACTCAGATATATTTAGTTTGTCTGTCTGTTTATGTTACTTTTATTTTTGTTTGTGATAAAAATTTAGAAAATAAATTTAAAAAACAAAATAATAATAATAATCTAAACGTTAATCATGCATTCCTTAATGAAAATAATAAACATTGAACGCCTCCTTCAAAATGACTAAACATTAGAAACAATTAATGTTTATTGGAGGAGTTAAATTTTATATGAGGAATATAAAAAAGGGCGACACTCACAGCACTCTTTATTACCTTCATTTACTGTCTGTCGATCTTAAACTCCGGAGGGGATTCGTGCACGTAAACGAATGTTTGGAGCCTCAGCTCTTCATCAGTGTGGCACTAAAGGGTTCTCAACATTTATACCTCACCACATGTTTTCCATCAGTCAGTTCAATCTCAGAGAAAAATACGTTTTATTTACACCCGATAACCGAGACACCGCCCTGGAAATAACTTCCTGCAGGGTTTAGTGGGCAAGTCGAGCCGGTCGCGGTGAATAGAAAGCAGCACATTAGAATGCAAAATACGTCGAAGTTTATGCCCCCTCTTCTCACACCGAGCACTTTCACTGTCCGGTGACTCTGTGACAACGTCTGTGTTTTGTCTAGTAGCATATTTATGGAAGGTATAAGTAGCCATCATCCCACTCCATTACCCTCACACAGCATTTATTCTGCTCAGGTGCCCCGGGTTTGAACCAGGTTTTGTCCTGAATCAGCCCGCTGTCCTTCACTCGTCCTGCTGAGACTAAATGTGACAAGGCACAGGTCCCCCATCGGTATCCTGACTTCAACCTGCAGTAAGAGCCTGACAGATGCTGAGGCAGTATGGAGAGAAAAAAGGCAACGTGCCTTAAAGTCCAGTTGTTTTGTTATTATTGTTCAAGTATGCTAGCATCATTCCCCCCAGTAGGTACTCAGGAAGAACTTCTGTGGTGATTTCAGGTCAAAAGATGTGTAGACAAGTATTTAATCCTCTTATCAACATGGGAGTGAGCAGGTATGCTGCTTTATGCAAATGTATGTATATATTTATTATTGGAAATCAATTATTAACAAAAAACAATGACAGATATTGTCCAGAAACCCTCACAGGTACTGCATTCAGCATAAAACAATATGATCAAAAACACAGATGGCGACGGCATAAAACCAAGATGGTGATGGCCAAAAATCAAGATGGCGACGGCCAAACACCAAGATGGTGACGACTAAAAACCAAGATGGCAACAACATAAAACCAAGACAGCGACGGCCAAACACCAAGATGGCGAAGGCCAAAAAGTTAGATGGCAACAGCCCAAAACCGAGATGGCGACGGCCAAAATGCCGAACTCAAGGCTTCAAAACCGTAGTCCACGAACCACTGGGTGATGTCACGTTGACTACGTCCACTTCTCATATTCAGTCTCTGGTCTCAAATGCATTAAACTAAACTTATCCACCGTTAGACACACAAAACACCAAATCAGTTCTTTACTGCTTAAAACCACGTTTCCAATATAAGGAAGCTGTTAGGACTCATTCAGGTGTAGAACTGCTAATTACTCGGCATAAGAAACCTTTCTGAGGGGTATCTGCATCAGTGGTCCACGTAGGGCGAAAAGGGAGATAAAAAATAACTACTTCATCCTCCATTTCAGAGAGTGACCTTTAGATCAAATTTCGCGAGTCTATTTCCTGCTGTCAGAAAGCGGAAAAAGTCCTATTTCACTCCCAGTTTCAAAAAGAGTGAACTTCCATTAAGTCGTATGAGGATTTTTTTTGGAAGAGCCATTAGCCGCGTTATCTGGTCCACTCTGAGACTGGAGAAGTGATTCAAGTGGAGAAAGAAAGAAGCTTTGTAGTGAGTTTCAGACGCCGGCCTTGCTCGGGAAAGGCACTTTCCAGTTATCAACAGAGCCAGACTAACTGCATGGACTTTTATATCCCCATCAACAACAACTACAAACAGTCCTCTGGTCTTCACATTTAAATCTGAGATGTTTGGTGCATGCTCATTAGAGCGTAAAATATTCTGCTGCACGCCCATCACTAGTTAATTACATTGAATGCCGCATGAATACTTGAAATGTGTGAACTATTGGAGGTTATGAAGTCCTGACTGATGTGAACTGGATGAGATCGACTTTCAACCAGCAGCCAAACACAATATTTATCACCATCTTGTTGGCTAGTCGGCACCAACAGCCTCTTAGGCGGCATCAAAGACATCACTGTCAATCATGTTTGCCTGAATAAGCAGCGACATTTGGTTGTTGGACTCAGGAATCTGTCCAAAATCTACTTCTGCTACTCTGACTCAGAGTAAATGAGGGTTTGGAAACGTTCTCTGATCCAGACTTTAATTAGAGAATTATCCAGAATGTGAAGCTGAACATTTAAACTGCTTAAACTGACACTCATTTGTATCTGATTGGCCCACAATTATGATCATCAATTTATCATTTAAGTCGTTTATTAAGTAGAAAACACCACAACATTGTCTGGTTCCAGTCTCTCACAGGTGAAAATCGGCTGTGTTTGTATTGTTTAAATTGGATATCTTTGGGTTTTTGACTGCAACAAGCTGTTTTAATAAACTGATCGTAGCTATACCAACAAAAAGTAAATGCACTGTAATTTCTATACATCCCAGGATGTCAGGTTGAATGGACGCCGTGTAGGGAGGAAGGTCGGGGTTGATGGGTGGGTCAAAGAACACTGAATTTTCACCAGGAGATCGCTGTTCATGTCCCGTGTGAAACCAGAAGTCAATGTTGATTCATTTGTCACGTAACTTCCGTACTTAAGTTACGCAACATCCAGTGTTAGTTCAACCCAAACAACCATCTTTTCCTAAACCTAACTCAGTAGTTTTCTTGCCTAAACCTAACGAAGTCGATGTTTTTTCTAAACATAAGTGGTTTTCTTAAAAAAATCTAAATCTAATTAAGTTGATTCCTGTAAAGAAGTTTATTTTGAAAATACTGCAGTGGAAATTGATGCTGGACATTCGTAGGAAGACGCACAAAAGATGAGGAATAACTTCGTAAGATATCATACGAACCGTTTTATGAGAATACGTTGACTTAAAACATCACCTTTTTTCTGGGTTCTGGGAAACTGTGACAGGCATCGATACCGTTTTCTGACACTTTCTGACATTGGAATGAACGATTCATCTATTAATTTGAAAAGTTATACTGCACGTCCGTTTTCAAAGAGTATTAAAAGCGTTAAATAACACACATTGAATTGATTGGTTAGATATAAAGACATTTTGAGACCAGTGAAGCTAATCTGAGTGCACTTACTTTTACTTTACAACCACATTAAACTTTAATTTGCATCTGGTGCCTCCATTTAATCTCTACACTGACTTCCTCCCCGTGTGTTAACCTCGTGAACTTCACCTCCTGCCGTACGCGGTCTGGGCCCCCGAGGTCGAGACACTCCGCTGCCAGAGGACGGCACCGGCATGCTCGGATTTAAGGGCCGACATCCTGTACGGGTTCTCCATTCAGATGGAAATTTACATTTGTGTGAACGCCTTTGACAGACGTCTGTGTGAATGCTATTAAAAGTGTATTAAAGGCCGTCCTTGGAGTCAGAGGAAATGAGAATCCCTGCCATTTAGAAATACTGGAGACTGCTTTTTAAAAATTGACTGACACAAAAATGGTGGAAATTCTTGGTACGTTTAAGGGATAATAGGTAACTCAGCTGACAATATGATTACACTTTTACAAACTGTGTCCTCTACGCTTTACAGCCACTTGAAGGGGAATTTGAAAATTCTTTTCTAACGCTCTTTGAAAAAAGGATATGCGGCATTTTTGAGTAACTATGAAACGAAACGTCTCCGTCATTACCGTGAATGTCTCCCACCAGATATTCACATCAATGAAGGGAAATATAAAACACACCGCTTTGAGATTCTAGTCACGTCTTTCTTCAGCTTCCATCCTACCGCGCTCCTCGCAGTTCCTTCTGTCCTCCATCCTTACTTCCTTTTCCTTTTTCCTTCATCTTCCCTGCCACCATTACTCCACTCCTTCATCCCTCCATCCTCTCCTTCCCCTCATTAATAACGACAGCACATTCAGTTTCCACAATCTCACACTCGGGGTGCTCGGCCTTTCCTCTCAAGAAGATATACAAGCTACTTTCATCCACGGAGGTTAATTGAGGTGCTGTGAGGGATCACTGAGCGGTGACTCGCGTGGTCGACCCCTGGGCGCCAGGGTCGCGGCGAGCACACCTGATCACTCTCTGCAGCTGTAAACACAGATAGTCGCGGTGATAACGCCGGCGCTTTCACGTGAACGTCTCAGGCCGTTTCACTGATGCAGAGCGACTCACAGTGAGAGGAAGAAGAAGGAGGAGGAGGAGGAGGCTGTTCAGATCTGCAGCAGCAGACCCTCAGCCTCCGGGCCATATCAATATTTAATATTAAGTTCAATATTCAATGTATGTTTCCTGCCAAAAGCTTGATAATCAAGTTATGAGAAAACAACGAGGCAGGCTGTGAGGAGCCCATTGGTGATTTTGAGTCCGTCTGAGACCTTTTTGCGGTGTTAAAGGTCATTGCTTATATTTTTACCTTACTAAGGGAAAATGCTGACATCAAATTGCAGAACAACAACAGTCTCAGAATGTTGATTATCACTGACGTCATTCCTTCTTCTCTGGTTCTCGCTTCTCAAATGTGAAGATTTGAAGCATTGTAACCCACCTATTGTATGTGTCTTTATGTTTCAGACTGTTGGTTGAAATAACAAGACAGCGGTGTAAATATGGACGGTGCAGACGCTGTCACTGAATCCGTTATATCCACTTCTGTTACGTCATGTAATCAAACCACGTAGGCGACCTATCAGCTGTGTGCTTGAGATCAGACTGGAGACCTAACCACTTTTCTTCCTTCCTTTGTTCTTTTTAAAACAGAAAACACTTTAATATCTTGATATTTACTAGAAATGACATAATACAGCCAACAGTAGTAGGAAACTTTCAGCTGCCATCTCATTTAGGTTTTTGTAGTGAGTGGGGATGTATCGTAAAGATAACTCCACATTTCTACTTCACCAATTAGCCGCTCCTGGTCCACTGCGACGCTTTCAAGGCGAGCGACAGGAATAAATAGAAACAGCTGGGCGTCTGACAACAGTTCAGCTCACGGTCAGGACGTTCCAATAAAAAAGGACACGGTTCTTTAGCAGTATTGTTAATGAGACCTGTAGGATAAACTTCTAAAGGGGGAGTACTGGTTTCTTTTTGTTATTAAGGAGTTGGATTTAAATCTGTAGCGCTGTAATTGTTACGTGTCATATGTTGGAAAACGTGCATATACTGAAATCTGTGTGTCCGCTGAGTCCAGAGCAAGCTGCTAAATTACAGTAGCGTTGATAAACTGGGTGCTCCGGCTGCTCCGTGTCCGCGGTGCTGATCTGAGGCTGGTTTGCAGGATGGGAGTTGCATGGTGAGCCTCTCCATGGTGGCAGAGCTACTGTCTGCTTTGCAATTGTCTGGAGTGGTTGTGTGTGTGCACGAGCGTGCGTTTGTGTTTGGGATGAGGGCCCAACAAAAAGATTTGCACTGGAGCCAATCGCAATTATGTCACGCTGCTGACAACACATATGAAGATGTGACCTCGGGTTCTGGGGAGTTGTGATGGCCATATTTTGTTCATTATTTTCAGACATTTTACACAAAAAGATCAACAACCCACGGCTGCAGACTCATTTAAGTGTTGCTCGTCTGTGTATGTTGCATCACAATGCTAACATTGGATGTTCTGTATAAGAGCTCTGCGACCAGCAGCTCTCCTCACTTCTCAACACTGAACCAATCGTCTCCAGTCCTGAGAGTTGCATCACCCCTCCGGGTTCTCCTCGGCAGAGCAGCTGTTGCGCTCAAAGCTCTGGCGTCTCCGCCGGCCTTGAAATGGTTCAACATCCACGTCTTTTATTGGTGGAAGGCGGCGTGTTTCTGATTCTGTACCAGTGATTTAATACACCAACACCAACGGCCTCCGTCTGCAGCCTCCCACAGCTCAGCTCATTAAGGATTCAGGAGAGGAGGCTCGGTGTGTGTGTGTGTGTGTGTGTGTGTGTGTGTGTGTGTGTGTGTGTGTGTGTGTGTGGAGGGAGTTTTAGCACTAACCAGGCCTTGAGTATATCACACACACACACTCACAATGTGCACACCCCCTTTCTTGCCTCACCCCTTATCCAATCACACTTAAGCGTGATGTTGTTGTCCATTAGCATTGACTGGCTCTGCTGACGCTAGCAGAAAAATGGTAGCAGCTCACACACACACACACACACACACACACACACACACACACACACACACACACACACACACACTCACTCAATGCCCTCCCCTCTACCCTTGAGAGATTCATTAGCAGATCACAGTGGATGACTACAACGTATGTCGGGATACGGAGGAAGACACCACTACGAGCAGGAAGTAGATTTTTGGTGGAGAGAGGGTGTGTTTGAGGTGTTTTGAGGTGTGCACTCAATCTGGTTATTGATGATTTGCAGCATTTGATTTTGATTTATGCAGTAAAATCATTTACTTATTTTAGGTAGGTGTCAATGCAAAACTCTAAATTCTCCCTCACAAGGCCTCCGTCTCCGTCTCCACCGTGATAAAGTGTTCCCTAAATATACTATATGAGTCTCAATCAGGGTTTTGACTGCAGTTTGTGACACACGGCCTCGTGCCCCTTTACAGTCAAACACTTGAATATCAACAGGTTTCTGGATATGAACAGATATCACGCCGACCTTTTCAAGAAGGTGGTTGAAGGGATGAAAGAGGGAGGCTGTGTTTGCTCACCCCATGCTGAATGTAAAATTAGAATATTCAAAAGGACTAGAAACTACAGCTGTGAGGGGAATACAGCTGAAGGAAGTACAAAGTAGAAAGTCAAGTACTTGAAGTATCAGTGCTTCAAACAGAAGATCCAACTCTGATGCTGAATTCACATCAGCATCAATTCAATCAGTTCACAGCGAGCTGCCATTCAACGCTGATGGAAAGCTGCGGTGGCCGCTCCCGAGCTCAGCGAGCTCTGCGGCCCCAGAGGAGAAACAAACAAACAGATTATAAAGAATCTCTTCTCCTCTGACACACATGAAAACGCCTCTCGACCGCAAAAATAATGAATTATTGCGGTGATCTGCACTTCGCCGCTGCCTGGTGTGGCATGAGACACTTTCACCCGAGTCAAAACCTTTAACTGACAAACTCCTTTACATACACGGAGCTTTATGAACCTCAGTGTTTGGCATCTATTAAACCTTCAAAATCAAATGCTACCCACCCTGGACTTCTTGTATTTATACCTGTACCTAAAGCAACGCTCCACCATCATCACAGTCTCTGTTATTATTAAACGGCGGGCTGTTCTCAGTGTGGACGCTCATCGTGTCCAAAGCGAGTCCTTAAATGAACATTCGGAGCGACTTCAGAGGATGATTTCCTATTTCAGTTACACTTGAGCCATTTATTCCCTCCTCGCTGCTCAGAAATGAGCTTAAACCTGCACACAATGCACTGAACCACGGTGCTGGCAGACACTGGAGGAAACTTATAATACACTTACACGCTGTAATGTACTTGGACACACACACACACACACACACACACACACACTGTGAACAGTGTAATGAAACACTCCCCTGCTTTGATCGTCCGCTTGTGTTCGCCGTCTGTTCATTCTCTCTTAGTGCACTCACAGCGAGAAGTGTATTGATGTGGACAGGAATAGGTGTGTGTGTGTGTGTGTGTGTGTGAGAGTCATAAATAGATGATTGATGTGTGTGTGTGTGAACAACTTGATTATTTGCATCCTTGCATTCTCTCACACATAATTTGCTGCTTCCAAGAGTGTGCACGGCGTTTGTGTGCACACTCACATCTGAATGCGTGTGATTGTGTGTTGCCATGGTGACGCGATGGAGTTATCGCCGCGTCTGCTTGTGGCAATCTTAATTCGACTAACATGGCTGAGTGGAGACACTCGTCCAGCCTACTGATGAGGAGGAGGGAGGATGGAGATGGAGGAGAGGGCAGGGAGGAAGGTACCAAGGAAGGAATGGAGGATGTGAGGTAACATAAAGGGAGGGAGGAGGATAGTCGGAAGAACAAGGAGCTTGCGGTGTGGAGGAAGGAAGGAAGGAAGCAAAGCAGAGGAGGAGATGCAGGATGCAGGTAAAAACACCTACGAGTACAGACACAGCAGCAGAACGTGGCTGAATATAACTCCCAGACTGCTTTCACTTTAGTCCAGGAGACTGAAATGTGCTGATTTCAAAGAGTGTGACATTCTGCGACAGCTCCACACTGAATTGTAGACACTAATTTCCAGATCAACTCCCTTTCTATATCATCATAAAAACACACACGGGGCTGTTACAGGTAGCGTGGGCGTGTTGCTAACAGTTACCTGTGACAAGATGAAATAGAAACTGTTAACATACCACTGTTTGCTGATCTTCCACTGATTAAGGGTTAAGGTAAGTAACTATAACGACGTGGTTCAAGGAAAGATCTCGTTCATGGCTAAACGAAAACAACACTGATTGTTAGTGGGACACAAGAAATGAAAAGCGATCAGTAGTTGTGTTTCCATTCACACATTGTTATGCATATTTGAAGTATCGCAATAGAAATGGCAAACTTCTCTTCTGTTTCTGCTGTCGGTGTCTTACCGAATATTCCCATAACGTGCGAACGCTTGTCTTCGTCTCCAAGCATCATGAAACACGGCCAATACCAGCTGACATGGAAGAACTATTAAAACTAATTCCTGAAGACCTCTCTCCAAGGAGAATTGTTTTGTTCCGGTTCACAACCTCTACGTCTTCTTCTACTCTGTTTACTGACAGAATACAGCCATGCGTAGCCGATAGCGCCACCTTGTGACCAAACTACACTGTAGCAGAGTTTATTCACTCCAGACCAGTTGATGGAAACGCGTCTAATTCACATTCCTTTTATGAAACATTTCAGAAGTTCCCTTCAAATCTGCGTTATCAATTGAGTGAAAACACAACTACTTGTGTCAACGCTTAACAGTTTTTTGACCCAACCATTTCCTCCAGACCTTGGCAGCTCTAACATCACACTACTTACTCTTTTGCCTTTGAGAGAAGACAGTCATTATTCACCACAATCAATCCTGTCGTATTTAACAGCCTGTTATGGAGCCTTAAAATAAGTCAAGACACTGCACTGTGGTTTATACTGCGTTGATGTGAGATAGTAAAGCTCTGTCAAGTTTTCAGAGCAGCAGCAATTCACTCCTCTGTCTTTATTCTGGCACTGTAGACACATGAAATAGCACATTGCTGGAAGCTACAAGGTGTACATGATTGGCCCGTGCAGTGTGTTGAGTTATAGGATCGACTTATTTGCAGATGACTCTGCAGCCAAACTTCCACGTTGATCTCATTGAAACGAATGAGGAATGTAACGCAGTCCAACCATCAGTCTGAAAACAGCTCTAGCCTCGGCCCAACATCCTGTTTCATGTAGTAATTATGACCTAAAAGCTATTTCATGTTGCTTAAAAAAGAGGAAGGAGGCAGAGGAGGGATTGGTAAATGTTAAGATTACCATTATCTGGTGTGCTCGATGACAGCGTAGCGTGGATGGAGGAGCGGGGGGGCAGATAAGCGGGCCCTCGGCCTGCAGCGGTTTGATGTATAATAGCTCTGATGTGTTATGAAGCTCTCTAAGCATTCATTAGGCCTTCATGCCTCCACAGTTTTTTGCAATTATTGTTGACCTTTAAGAGGAGGGATTGATTCTCCGAACAAAGCGTGTGGCGCGCCGCTCCGGATGCACGACGCATCTGTTATATACTGGAGTCACAGCTCCGTCCACACACACAACCACAGCTACACACACAACACACACACACACACACGTGCACAAATTCATCTCCCACCCGGAGGCTCCTTCTGTGTTTCTGTCACTAGATATCACACTGATCAACTGGAAAGCCATTCTGTCTGGGTAGAATATAGTGAGAGGGGGTAGTAAGTTAAGGAAGGATGGAAACGCTGCACAGGGGAGGACAGGAAGAAGGATGGAAGGAAGGAAAGGAAGCAAAGAAGCAAAGGTAAAGTAAAAAAAAAACACAGGCGGAAGTCCGCCAAGTGCCATCCCAAACCAGTTAGTGGGGAGTGGAAGTGGGTTATAAAACCCTCCAACAGCGAGCTGCATCGACGCGTGACGGCATTTTGTGTTTGTCATGGAACAAATGAAAGAAATGACAGAAGAAGCACAGGAGTGAGTTTTATTTTTAGTTTCTCTGTAATTCATTATTTTTATTCTTAATACTGTGAACCTTTAACACATCCCCGAGAATATCTCTGCACATCACTACCAAGCTCTTTCATTTCAGACTGATATTAGACTGATAGTAGGTCAAGGCCTATTTTTAAAACATTTGATTGCGTTTTTTTTCTATTCTGTTTATTTATTTTTTTGTTTATGCTCCAAAACACCAAAGCAAATTTCTTGTATTGGCAATAAACCGGATTGTGATTCAGATTAGTCTCCGTACTGTCGTCTTCAGCCCGCTTCATGTGGAGTGAGTGTACTGGTTCTGCCACCTCACTGCCCACACTGCTACATGGATGTGTGAATCACTGCAACCGTCATATATGAGCACATTAAATATTATTCTAATGGGTCCAGCAGTATGCAAGATTACCTGTAGACAGACAGACACACACACACACACACACACACACACACACACACACACACACACACACACACACACACACACACACACACACACACACACACACACAAAATACATAATCTCCCACGATTCAAAATGAAGCCATGAGGGAAAAATAAAGGCCACAAAGTATGAATGAAGTATACAACGCTCCAGAAGACTGCAAACATTATTCTGATGCTGTAGGTTTCTGTTCATAGAAAAAAAATATTAGAAAAATTGCACCAATAAGCAAAATATTAGTTATGATGTTCCCTGTCAGCAGCAGAGTAAAGTGATCGGTTACAGCACTGGAGTTGTTCTCTAGTTATATGAATGTGACTCAGGATCACACTGGGAGAGAGCAACGCTCCCAGTGCTCCCTCCTTATCCTCCTCGTCCTCCTCCTCTTCCTCCTCCTCCTCCTCCTCCTCCTCGTCCGCCTCCTCCTCCTACTCCTCCTCCTCTACTCCCGCTCCCTCCCAGTACAACCGTCGGGTCCATCACCATGGCAACAGGCTAAACAGCGAGGCGGCGTGGGTTAAGCATCACTCAGCCGATATTTATCACCCACTTAGGCTTTATGGCCTTATGATGGGAAATCATCAACGCCAGCACCTCTGTGTATGTGTGTGTGTGTGTGTGTGTGTGTGTGTGTGTGAGTGCGCGTGTGTGTATGTGTGTGTGTGTGTGAGTGTGTTCATTTTCAAGTTTATGGTTGCAGGTGCAACAGTTTTATTACATTAGAGGTCTGAGTGAGACCGAATAATAAAGCAGACCAGATAGAAAGACCCGTCTCCGTCTTGTTACCTCCCCTGTTTTCCCATCATCCTTTGCTGCTCTCTACTTCTCTCTCTCTCTCTCTCTCTCTTTTAGGGTCTTTCATCGTTTTCTTTCCCTCCTCCGTCTCTCCTTTCTTCCATCATCCCTTTGAAGTATGCAACAATACTTTTGCTAAGCGTGAGAACGTGCTGTGTGAGTGTTCTAATGCAGCGGTGTGGTGTGTAACGGTGTGGTGTGTAACAGTGTGGTGTGTAACGGTGTGGTGTGTAATGGTGTGGTGTGTAACGGTGTGGTGTGTAACAGTGTGGTGTGTAACAGCGTGGTGTGTAACAGCGTGGTGTGTAACAGTGTGTGCTCACAGGCCGGTTGTGACAGATCGTTCTGGACATCCATCTAATGACTCGCTCAGGTTTTTCTCCTGCTTAGCGAGGCCTGTCGCTTCCGCTAAGCGAGGCCTGTGATTGGTCGGGACGGCCGCTTCGTCCTGCTGCGTGACGAACCTGCAGCTCAGCTCACACTTCGCCCGTCACACCGACCGCTTCAGGACAGTTTGGAGGAAGGTCACGCACGCAAGACTTTATGGAAGTTTGAAAGGTGAAGTTGAGATGGCGTTCCTCCGTCAGTCATTATCTAACGATCGGGTTTACTCAACTGACTGACATCGGACCACCAATCGGGCCCAGCTGCTAATATTTTGGAGTGTGGCATCGTATGAAACTGTAGAAAAACTCCATCAGTACCAACCATGTCATACTAGCTTGTCAAGGAGGAGGATAAATAATGCTCCAAATTTATGCTACATTTTGGCGAGGAAAAACTGTCATGGTGATTTTCAAAGGGGTCCCTTGACCTCTGACCTCCAGATGTGTGAATGTAAATGGGTTCTCTGGGTACCCACGAGTCTCCCCTTTACAGACATGCCCCCTTTATGATAACCACATGACGTTTGGGGCGGTTTTCTTTGCATGCATTATAAACGTGTTATTTCTACCTATTCTAAAGTGGTTTATTTCTGATGTGTTCTTTACACTAGGACAGGTTTTATAAAATGGAATTAAAAGGAAATTGCAATATATCTCCTTGCTTATGTGACGCGAGGTCTTTCTTCTGTTTACTTCTATACTATACAGTTCAGAACGGTAGAAGGCGGCGGCAGCCAACAGTCGGATGTCGATTCAAGATCGATTTATTTGCTTACAAGCACATCGGGACATCGGTTCACCTGAGAGAGAGACAAGCCCGGTAGGACTTGTTCCCACAGTGACCAGTTTGTGTAGCTCCATTGTTACCTTGGAAACTGTAGTATAACATATAAAATACTAAATAATCGCATAAAAATATGAAAATAACAAAAATATGTACGCCCAATGACAATCAAGCAAAGGTCAAATTACTACAAAAATTAAAAATGATTACATTTTTAGACGATGTCAATGCAGTGATGAGAAACCCGACTAACAACTGAGCATGCATATTACCACATGTTATATGGGTGTAATGTTGGAACTGTTCCCCGTTCCCATGCTCCTACTCAGCTGTTTGAGTCTTGCAGCTGAGTGAAGTTGTTGCGTCAGCGTCAGGCCTCCCCCCTCTCTTCCTCTCTCCCTCTCTCCCTCTCTCCCTCTCTCCCTTTGTGTTTTATGAGTCTGCAGGTCTATAAAGCAGACAGGAAAACGTGCTGAGACTAGATGTTCTCCGCCGATTTACTCCCCAAAAATACACACCGAAGGGCTAAAAACGGAGCGGGACTCAGCCAAGAGAGGGGGGGGGGCGATCTTTAAACATACCGGGTCTGATCTGGGTTATATGGACTCTGCTGTGCACCCTCACTGTTTGTCCTTCTGTTTAACGGTGAGGCATAAAGCAATGTTGGCACAGAGTTTGTGAGCCCGTTTCAAGGTTAGAGAAATGAGGTTCGAGGTTTGGAGAGGAAGCCGGATGATGGAGAGAGGAAGCACTTCCAATGTCAGCTCTAAATGGACAATTGAAACATCACAACGGAGTTTCCATTACCAAGCGGCTTCTGGAGTCACGCTGTGTGGAATTACTAAACGCTAAACGGAAATAGAAAAAGGGTAAATAAGGTAGACATTAAGTCGAGACTTCACCTGAAGCCAAATGGTCGACAGTCTAAACGTTGAGAATAATATGAAAGCTGCTATAATCACATCCAAATCTCTATAGGGGCTTTAAAGAACGAGAGGATGCTGGCTTCCATTTGTCTCAACAGTATTTACCTCCATTTTAAACCTTAAATCATCCTTCAGTGTCATATTAAGATGAAGGTGACGTGACCTCCAACGGCTAAATGAACTGATGTTGATTGATTACAGCAAAGTGAAGCCCTAAAAGCTGCACACTGCAGTTTGAAATTAAGCTATTGAAGGGAACAAAGGAGTGTATGTGAAGAAATTAAAGAGGACCTGTTATGCTTTTGTGCTTTTTCCCTTTCCTTTAGTGTGTTTTTGTGCATGTTAAACATCTGCAAAGGGAGCGAGAAACACTGTTCCTGAACTGGCTGCGTTGCTTGAAGTCCCGCCGTTTCTTCGTAATGTGATGATGTCAGGAACATATTTGCATAACGGCTAGTTTGGCACGCCCTCAAACAAAGCTAGTTAGAGCTGGAGTGTAAACATGTTCTAGAAGAAACCCAGAATACAAGTATGAACCTGACAATGAGCATAATAAGCCACTATCACCTCCTAGCTAGCCTCTTGCTTCTCTACCTGGTCAGTCAAAGGTTGATTTTATTAGCTGCCAACAAGCGTTTTATCTTGTTTAACATCAAGAGGTTTACAAATGCTAGTATCTGCTACAGTAGCGCGTTAGATTCTTTGGTCCGTGTTTCAAGCTGACCTAGAGCGGCGGCGCACCGCCTCGTATGCGGGACTCCCCAGCCTGCCATATGTCGCTCACACCCTCCAGCTGGCTGTTAACGAGGGTCTGTAGACACAGAGAAGTCGTATCGGTACTCGGTATCGGAGAGTACACAAATGGAAGTACTTGTACTCGGTCTCGGTGGTATCGGTGCATCCCTAGCAGATATAGACCAACATATCTTAGTACATGGAGAGAAAAGCCTGATAAACATTAAATTAAAGATGCTACTGGGACATAGAAGTAGGGTGAGGCTTCTTTTCTCAACCAGCTGTTGATGCATCATTCACAGATTTAGTATTTGCTCAGTTACATCATGAGGTCACTGTTGACCCTCCATACACACACACTCTCTGGTACTTTGTCATTTTCACCCCATCAGCACAATGTCCCATTCAGCGCCACTCGCTCTAAACAGTCCGGCCTGACTGCTGCTCGAGTACCGTACTGTATGATTACACCGTATTATTTCCTGGCTTCAGAGGCTGCCGTAGAGAGCCCTGGAGATTCAAATGAGCAGCGGACACACACACCTTCAAAAGCCTGTAATCAGAGTTTGCCTTCACACACACCAGCCTGTTTTTGTTCCCGTCATTCTAAATGGAAATGAAAACGCGGTGAAATGTGACCACGACGAGGACCCGCCGGAGTCGAGACGGCGTTTGAGGGCCGGTCGGCCGCACCAATTAGAGACGCCGCTCCTCTGTGAACGCAGATGTTCAGATCACATGTACTGCTCAGATCACATGTACTGTAGGTAACAAGCATCTCTGAAACCAGAGGGTCTTCACTCAAAGCTTCTGAGGTGTTAATGACGGCAGCTACAATAACTCAAATTACATGTTTCATTATGTATGCATGAATATAGTGCTTCTGATTCTCTGAGTGTGTGTGTGTGTGTGTGTGTGTGTGTGTGTGTGTGTGTGTGTGTGTGTCATTATGTAAGAGTCCATGCTGTGATATGTGATATGATGATGCTTTGTTCCCACGCATGGAAATTAGCTCTAACAGACCAACACGCTGAAGAGCTGAGAGTGGGTGTATAAGAGAGAGTGTGTGTGTGTGTGTGTGTGTGTGTGTGTGTGTGTGTGTGTGTGTGTCATTATGTAAGAGTCCATGCTGTGATATGTGATATGATGATGCTTTGTTCCCACGCATGGAAATTAGCTCTAACAGACCAACACGCTGAAGAGCTGAGAGTGGGTGTATAAGAGAGAGTGTGTGTGTGTGTGTGTGTGTGTGTGTGTGTGTGTGTGTGTGTGTGTCATTATGTAAGAGTCCATGCTGTGATATGTGATATGATGATGCTTTGTTCCCACGCATGGAAATTAGCTCTAACAGACCAACACGCTGAAGAGCTGAGAGTGGGTGTATAAGAGAGAGTGTGTGTGTGTGTGTGTGTGTGTGTGTGTGTGTGTGTGTGTGTGTGCCTAGACACAGCCCAGACAGGCTCTGTACATCCTCCATCACATCTATGCAACTGATTTTTTATTGTTGCTTAAAAATAACAGACTATGATTCAGCTCCCAAGAAGAGCAGTAATCTCATAACGTTGAATGTTATCAGCTGATTAAATGGGCGTTATCAGGACCTTCTCTAATGCGTCAGACGGGTAACACTGCACCTGCTGCATAGTAACATTTAAAAACAACATGACAGTAAATCTTCTTCAGGTTTATGCATCGACAGCCACTGGGTTAAGTTTAGGGCAAACATTGTGTTTTAGCTTAAAACAACTCAACGTACTCTCACACAACGGTTCCTTTCATATCTTACCATGATATCTTTCAAAATGAACTTCCGTCTTCACTGTGGCTGGGATGATACAGCTATTTCCTGATTTTATATTATCACAATACTTGGATGGTGATTCTACAAGTATTACGTTTTGATATCATGATTTATTGCAGATTTTTGTTAACGTTTTTTACCCTAGACCAGTGGTTCTCACACTATGGTACACGGACCACTCTCTAATATAATATGATTCATAATGGTGGTACTTGGAGAGTCAAATATTTTCTGTAGTGGTACGTGCTGTAAAAAGTTTGAGAACCACTGATCTCGACGTTGAGAAACAGTTGAATCAAACACTTCTGGGGTCTTTTACTTTGGAAAATACAGTCAAAATGTTTGATTTCATCCTACATTCTTCATGTATGCTGGTTTGCTGTGGTTGACGGATACGGAACGGTTATGACGTCACGTTACTCACACTACAACAATAATAGTGCCAACTTCCTTGGACCTCCACGTAGACACAAATTAAGCAAATATATCGATTCTGGTATTAAAAAAGATTATCTCAAAATTTGTTTAAAAAAAAATAAAAATCTCAATTTTTTTTTCCCATCCTTTGTCTTCCTTAGGTTTAGGTTTAATAAAGCTACTTAGTCAGGTTTAGGAAAAGATGATGGTTTGGCTTAAAATAAGTGAGGAAATAGCCTTATTTCAGTATTTCAGATGAACTAATGGAGCTTTTGATCATCTAGATAACCAGGAGTGGATAAAGCAGGTAAAGACTGAACATATGCAGCTGAAGAGAGTATCATGCTAAAGTGTTAGCATGGAGGATGATTGTGATTCTCATCACATCACCGCTCTCCTGATCTAAATGAACATTTGGGTATTCATTTAAATTCAGCTCAATTATATTCTCCGCATATTTTTACATTTAAATCACAGTGTTATAACCAGTTATCACAGCGGCACGCGCTGACCTCAGTGACCCCTTCCAGAACCCTGACAGAGATCAGCAGCATTACGGATCAAACTTCTTTTCCTGGTTTTAATATCCAAATACGAAGAGTCTGATCTCATGAGTTCTCACTTAAAGCCTCGAGGCAACAACAGCTAGGAGATAGGAGACGTGCAGTAACACGCTGGATGTGCAGTACATGCACGCGTGCGTAAACCTGGAGCACTTGCTCTCATTATTTCAGGACTATCTCGTCAGCAAGAAGTTAATAGAGATCCTGATACAGACGCCGTCTCTTCCTCTCCGCTCACCTCCGGTCGACTGCTCGTACCCGCTCAGCGATGCACGCACCGAATGACCTCTGGAATTATGGGAAAAATGTGAAAGGGGAGGAAGGAGATTTCAAAGTGGATCTGGCGTTAAATGAAAGGGATGGAGGCAGAGGAGAGGAGGATGAAGAAGACGGGATGATCAGGGGAAAATGATGGAGGACTTGAAGAAGAGAGGTTCTTGGAAGGCCGAGGAGGTTTCACAGGTTTCAGAGGATCCACCGGGTTTCATAATGAAGACTTTAAGAGACCTTTTTAACGCAGCCTGGAGTCCAGTTTAAGACCAATTTAAAGAGCAAAAATAAAAGAAGCAAAGCTCTGAGCTCCGGAGGGATGATTAAAGCTGTGAGGCGATAAACGGACAGAATAAGAGAGAGGACAGCAGGTTAACCCTCCGGCCACCGGCTCAGGTCACATCTGACTGCAAGAATAGAATCCTCTTATTATCTCAAAGGAAGTCTGAGATCTCAACATCTTTTAACTTTGTTAATATACTCCAGCTATGAATCCACGCCTCGTCACCGGTTCCTTAATGGAGACCGAGCTGACGATGTCCCTCTACAGAGAGTCAAAACAGCCCAGTGTGGACATGCTGCGGACTTCAGCTCAAAACTGACCGAAGCTTTTGAGACTTTTGACAAAAGCGTTTGAATAAAGTTGATTTGTTACCAGAAACAACATCTGAGTCAGGATGGGATTCCTTTCCTACATCCTTTGCTCCTTTCCTACACCCTCCAATCCTTATCTACTTTCTTTTCCTACATCCTTCTTTCTTTTCCTACATCCTCTTATCCTTACCTACATCCTCCATTCCTTTCCTACATCCTCCTTTCCTTTCCTACACCCTCCTTTCTTTTCCTACATCCTTCTTTCTTTTCCTACATCCTTCATTCCTTTCCTACATCTTCCTTTCTTTTCCTACATCCTTCTTTCTTTTCCTACATCCTCCTTTCCTTTCCTACATCCTCCTTTCTTTTCCTACATCCTCTTTTCATTTCCTGCATCCTCCATTCCTTACTTTCTTACCTACATCCCTCCTTCTTTCTTCTTCCATGTCTTACCTCCTCATTTCCTTACCCTCAACTTCCCCTTCTTTCACTCTCTTTTCCTACAACCTTTCTCCCTCTTCCCCCCTCAGTTTCCTACCTGCACCTCCTATTTCATATATAGCATAAAACAGAACAGGTACTATGGAGGACCTCTGGACCTGGTACACACACACACACACACACACACACACACACACACAGACAGACACACGCAGACAGACAGGTATTCATTTTGTCGTAGCACCCTCACCTGATAACACGGTCCCTTTTGCACGCCTGCTGTTGTAATGTAATTATTTTGTAATAGTTTTGTTTCATCCTGGCCGTCTGGTTAAAGGTTAGCCTTTAATAAATAAATGATTAATGGCTCCTCTCTCTGTTTAGATACCCGGCTCACTCGGCCTCTCCCGGTCCACCGCGGCAGCTCGGCGGCACGTTTCTTTCAAATCCATCTCCGTGTGAAGAGACGCGCCGACGGGCTCTCAGGTGACGGGAGGCGGGCGAAGTGTTCTTAACTTTCAGAGGTAAAAACAGAACAGAGAGAGAAGAGAAGAGAAAACCTCCCGTCTTCAGTGCTTCTGAGGGGCTCTCGGCTGTAATTGGGTTTTTCTGCAATAATCCAGCTCTGATGGCTACTTATCCTTCACGGAACAAGCAGCAGCCATCGTGGTAATGAGAGGCCATGCCGCTAACTCTGACACCTAATGGTTTTGTCTTCTGGAGCGGCTTGTTTTAATGACAGTGGGAAGTCCTCGCCTTCCGGTTCTGACCTCAAACGCATCCTTTTTTTATTTTCAAAAACTCTTCTATGACATTTTAAATCTTTGGTTGCTTTTTAAAAAGCACAAAAGGACAATCAACATTCAGAGAGTGTACACAACGGCCTGCAGGAGTGGTAGTATGAAATAATGAGCTTTAACACTCAGTGGAGTCGTGAAACTCCACTTCCTGCATGAATAACAACCGAATATTCCCCTTGAAAAAATAGCCCCAAATTGCAGCAACACAATTCTTTTTTTTTTTGCAGCACAAAAGGAGGTTGAGAGAAAAGGATGAGGGGGGAAAGATTGCAAAGGATTACAGGAAACAAGACTTCCTCTGGGCTCCTATTGATTGAACTATTCAATAAAATGGCCGCCGTCATTTTGTGAAAAGCAGTTAGTGGAATCGAGGCGCTGGCGTCCGACGGAAAATAAAGAGAACTGCTTCAAAAATCAGGAGATGAAAAGAAAAGAAGAGTGTAGCAGCAAAATAGCCGACTCTCACTGCGATTTAACCGCCACCAAATGGCTTTCAGATCGCAATTTTCCTAATTTTCCTCCGTGGTTCATGCATAAAACAGAACGCAGAGGATCGGCTGAATGGTGGCTGAACCCTTCTCACAGAGACTAACGAGCGATCGCCGTTAAAGAGAAGCAACAAGGGACACTTAAAACCCTGGAGGTCTCTCTGTGAGGCTCTGGGCACAGTTTACTCACAGCTTAGTGTTAAATGTAACGGCACACTTTCACAGGACGTAGTAAATAATATATATCAGCAGTCAGACCACGGAAACGTATTGGAATGGAAACATTTAGATAATCGGCACTCTTGTGATTATAAAGATCTCGGCAGCTTTTGTTCTCCATTTTCTTCTCTCACTATAGGAGCACACACAAACTCATACTGCTCAGACAATCTGCATTGATAAGAACTGTGTTTCTGGGAGTTCAGGCTGGTCTCTTATATCGTTCGTAGCTATAATGCACTGTAATTCGTATATATATATATCCTGATACGCCCAGGAGACGCTGTTGGTATCCTGTGTGAAACCAGACGTTAAAGTTGATTTATGCGTCACGTAACTTCAGTACTTAAAATACGCCACTTCAGGTGCGGCGTAACTTAAAGTCAGGGTTGATGATGTTCTCCAGTCTCCGCTATCTGTTATACTGGTTGAAATGGTCTTTACACCCCGACGGCGATCCGTTACTGATGAGCTCTGAAAAAGGGCCGTTAAAGAGCCGTCATCTGTAGCTGCTGTAATCCTGTAACAACGTCTACCAATCACTGTCTCGCGGTCCGCTTGGAAAGAACCAATCAGATGCCTCCCTGGTTGTTCTCTACTCTTGGCGTGCACCAGCCTGAACTCAAAGCGCGTCGCCGCCGCACGTTTCCTGGAGAATGGAAGAGAGAACTCAGCCCTGCAGCAGCACTGCTGCGGTTACTGGTCATGAGGTAGCGTTGTTGAGTTGAGGTCCTCTCTCTTTCTATTATTTCTAAGCCAAAGCTGTAAAACCAAACGGCCCCTCTGGAACATTAAAGCTTAACTCCATCTGAAGACTACATTTCCCATCAGCCCATTTGCCTCTTTATCCCCGAACACGCTAGAGGCAACTTCCCCTTCCATCACTCTGGCCGAGATACCGTCTCCTCAGCTCTACTTTCATTTTCACCACGTTTCAACTTTTCTTCAATAAAAAGTGGAATTAATTTTGATATGAATTAATTTATCCGTCTGATACGTCAAAGATATTCACAGTCACTTCTTTAGCAAGGTTTCTTAATCATGAAACTGCAGTGGGAACACGTTGAATTATTTCATTCGGTTAGCAGAATACGAGAAGAATTCATGTTTCCAGACGTGTTGGGACCGGCGGAGACCAAGATCACTGAGATGTCCTGATTGACAGCAGCAAAATAATCTTGATTGTGAGAAGAATAATTTAAAAGACATGATTAAAAACAGAACGAGGGGGAGTGGGAGGTGACGGAGTGAAACACACACACACACACACACACACACACACACACACAGAGAGAGAGAGAGAGAGAACCAGAGATTAGCAGGCTCTCAGTGAGGCTGATTGATAACAGACCCGATGAACCCTGATCATTTAATCCCTCTCACACACAAACATTAAAAGTACACAGTAACTGCTAATCCACTTCTACTCGCTCTGTGACTCTGTGTGTGTTTATCTACTTGTTCAGTTTTTAGCTGCAGATAATCTGACCGAACTAAATCTGGTGTCTTATTCTGACACGACCTTTGACTCCCGGACAACAAGCGATGTTTCTGTTGTGTCATGTTGTAACATGCAGTGGAGTTTCACGACTCCACTGCATGTTAAAATGACAATCTCAAAAATGTTAATTTAAATAAATGTCTGTTAAGTCTTTGTATCACCAAATGAGGTAACTCAGTGGTGACTGAGCCTATGGCCTACTGATTAAAGTATTGCAAAATAACAGTTTTTCTCCATTGTATACACAAAGAAATTTAACTATATTCACATAATTCTGAAATTTGAAGCTCATGTACATAGAAATATATATATTTTTTTTATTCTATTTCTATGCTCATGTATGAACAAAAAGACTCCAGACTGCTTAACTCTGAGCATGTTTCCACTGTTTTCACTCAAATAGAAATTAAAAACCAACCAGGACTGAATTCTAAAGGACGGACACATTAAGCCTGAATATGGTGGGATGGGAGAGATGGAGGGGACGAATCAGTGATGTGCAAATGGAGGTAAAGAAGAAACGAAAGATGATGGATACTGAACAGGAAGAGAGGAAGATAGAAAGATGACAAGGCTGGTGATGGAAAGAAGAGAGCACTGAGGGATGGAGGGATGGATGGAGTGAGAGGAAAAGTGTGTGACTGCAGCTGCAGAGTCTCACACGCAGTTACTGGACTCATTCATCTGCAGCTGAACCGCCTTCAGGCCGGATGGCGTGCGTGCAGAAGTTCCTCAACACTGCATCAGACTTCCAGAGGACTCATGAGGAGGAACTGATAGGATTCTCTGTTTAAACTAAATAATTAGGACGGCGGCTCGCTGCGGTGAATCACATGTTGCTCAGATGAAAATGGCTTCTACAGATGGTGGCAGGAGAACAACGCCTGAAATCTACAACTCCAGAGGAGCGCGCTGATGATCGGACTAGTGAGAGTGTCCTCTTAGAGCCTTACAGTAGTGGGACTACACTGTAAGAAAAACACATAATGTCCTGGCAGAAAATGACCATCTACGGACATATTCTTCAACCCTCAAATGGACATTTCTGTTGATTTACAGGATGTCCTCCTTTGACTCACGGACATCCGGTTGTTCTTGTTAATCCTAAAAAGTCTGTAAATTTACAGTGTACCCTCCGTACCGAGCCAAACAGCAGGCCCAACCTTTACATTTTAGTGGGGAAAACAGACGCCAACGCTGCACGTCTCACTACATCTCACACGTCAGTTCATAAACTTAATCCATATTTTTTTCCATCTAAGTGTATAGTTATGTGCAAATAATGATGAATTCTGACATGCCGGCTCAGCGAACACACACTGAGAGAGACGTATTCTGGCATTATGCAGATATAAACACACTCTGGTGACATTATGAGCAGGCGTCTTACTGTGAGTGAAAGATCAGCTCCTGCTGTGTGAGTGCATGTGGTCCAGGCTGGTGGTAAACCACAGTAATGATCTGTCACATACTTCCTGACACACAGATACAGGGAAGTATAGCAGCAGCTTTACAATGAAATCCAATACTTTACAGTTCAGTCAGACGCTACACGCAGCACAGCTGATTGATTAGGGATCCATTGAGCCTAAAACTGGAGGAAATAAACAGAAATATTGATCGTTAAACCCAAAGGAAGCTAATCATGATAAAGCTTCTGTATTATGCATTAACCAATGTATATATTTTTGGTATTTTGACATCATCCAAATAAATTAAAAACTTCTTGTGCAAAATTAAACTCAGATGTTCCTCAGAAAGCTAAAGAAGAAGTCTCCCTAACCGCCTCAGTAAATCACCAAGATGATCATGTGCACCTTAATTAAACTAATCACACGTGGATTAAGAAATGATTTGATGTCAGCCACTTGACTTTACCAAACTCGCAGGTGGCCTCGACATGATCCTCAAAGCTTTAAGGATTTAAAGCTACAAATAATCCGTTTCTCCTTCAAATGTGATGACCGACGGAGACAAAGACGAGGTAGAAGACGGGAAGATGTCTCAGACTCAGCAGGTCAAATTAAATACGAACAGAACAACCGAGTGTCGACCCTGAACAATTAACTCAGAACTTATTAGGTGGAAAATGGTAATTATTGTGACTTTATACAGTATGTGACCTACAGTATGATGCATGGCTGCAGTTACACAGATCATCCCACAACAACATCTTAATTAATTAATCGGAATTTTCTAAAAAGTCTAAATTCTCTGATTCCAGCTTCTTAAATGTGAATATTTTCTGGTTTCTTTACTCCTCTATGACAGTAAACTGAATATATTTGAGTTGTGGACAAAAGAAGACATCTGAGGACGTCATCTTGGACATTTTATAAACCAAACAACTAATCAATTAATCAAGAAAATAATCAACAAATGAATCAACAATGAAAATAGTTGTAAGTTGCATCCCCTAACTGGATCGGTTTATTTGGTATATTTAGAGACGGTGGATAGCAATGCATGCAGGAATTGGGATTTAACTGTGGGTGAAGAACCCAGCATCGGGAGGAGACTTCCACTGAAAGATTAGTTTCAACAACATGTTTGAATCCCGACCAGATCTCATCAGAAGGCGGATAAAGAGCACGACATTACAGGGACATTCTGCGTGTCGTGAGGGAGCATCTTAGGCTTTTCTTGTGTCATTTGCACCCCACACAAAAAGCTATGGTAATGTCGCAGAGAAAACATCATGGTCGGGCTTAAAGTAAAAAGGTAAACTAAGTAAAATACGTATGGAAACAACGTAACATTAGTACGGAGAAAATGCTACAAACGTCACTAAAAAGACATCACACAGCAACAGTAGCATGTTCACACAGACGCGTTAACATTACAGTCAGTACAGACTACATTGTGTACAAATGCAAAAGCAAGGACGGGGTTCTTATTGCACGCTAAATGCCTTGTGAGTTATTGTTTCATTCATACACCTTTTCATGCGACCGGGCTGTTGAAATCCATAAACGTCCGGCTGTAAACCATCCATCAAGCCACAAACTACTCCACTATGAATCTGCAGCCTGTCCTTGGCTAAAGAGTGAACACATCAGGAAGGACAAAACGCCGTCTGATTGTCTGATCACAGCAGCTAAAACACAACTCAGTGCACCAACACACACTGATGTAATGAAGGGGCAGCTTTATCCTCTCAGAGGTGGACGGATCGGTTTCCGTCTGACCACCCAGCTCATTTTCAACTTTTCAAACATTGAAAACTTAAAGCAGATTAGGAGGAGTTCAATCAGCTAGATGGAAAGTATATATATATATTTATACACAAACGCTTCCAGCAGAGAACACTTTGAAAAAGCTGCGTTTGGAGGGGATGATTCATATTCAGCTGATTGTTATGCTAATGACGGACCTATTCACTGTCTGAGCACAAATACATTTGTGTGTTTTGTTGCCCACCATCCAACCGACGGCCACACAAACACGAAGGAATGAGCGTCTGCTCTGTGACAGAGAGATTTTCATAAACTTTCTGAAACATGTGAAGTTGTTTTTAATACAACAAGTGTTGCTGGAGTTGAGACCCTTTAGGACGCTTTGCTTTCTCCATGCAACCTGCAAGTTGGTGCCAGAAACTCCCACTCTACTAGGAGTTATCTTTTGTAATAAATGGCTATACATTGACATTTTTCTTCAAGAAAATATTACAGAATATGATGCCTTATATATTTAGAGCGGTCAATCGATTAAAACAGTTAATCCTGATTGAGATTTGTTAACTATTTAATCCTCTTATCAACATGGGAGTGGGCAAATATGCTGCTTTATGCACATGTATGTATATATTTATTATTGGAAATCAATGAACAACACAGGACAGCAGGCTCACAGTATCAACCGTAGATAGACTCAGTGCAGAGTTCCTCAGAGCCACCAGAGTCTCCCACCTCCGACGATAGTAAGCGACCCCAAACCCTACCAGTCTGAACCTCTGGTTGGGTCTGCAGAGTTCTTAATAAATGCAAGTCCATTTACCATTTACCATTTAACTGTGTCCATGCTCAGCTTGTAGCTCGGTACAGTCACTCAGTTTGCAGCTCGGTACAGTCTCTCAGTTTGCAGCTCGGTGCAGTCGCTCAGTTTGTAGCTCGGTACAGTCACTCAGCTTGTAGCTCGGTGCAGTCGCTCAGTTTGCAGCTCGGTACAGTCGCTCAGCTTGCAGCTCGGTACAGTCTCTCAGCTTGTAGCTCGGTACAGTCTCTCAGTTTGCAGCTCGGTACAGTCTCTCAGCTTGTAGCTCGGTACAGTCTCTCAGTTTGCAGCTCGGTACAGTCTCTCAGTTTGCAGCTCGGTACAGTC
>CAKAOH010033352.1:0-26190 GCA_916701665.1 Sebastiscus tertius | reverse complement strand
CTATCATTTTCAACATCGTAGATTAATACTGAAGACATCAAAACTATTAAATAACACATGTGGAATTATGTAGGAAGCAAAAAAATTGTAAACAAAGTATGTATTTTAGATTTTAGATTCTTCAAAATAGCCACTTTTCCTTGATGAAAGCTTTGTACACTCTTGGTATTATCTTAACCAGCCTCTTGAGGTAGTCACCTGGAGTGGTTTTCTTTTTTGAAGGAGTTCCATATTCCATTTCTCACTCATACGCGGACATCATTTGATGTAAGGTCACTGCTTCCATCTAGTGGCTAGAAGGCGACAGGACGCAGCCTTACTGTATAATGTAACTTCAGCTATTTACTGAGTCAGTACCAGTAGTAGATGTACTCAATATGGGGTGATGTGAAAATTAGCCAAGATATATACAAATAAGTATTTCTTACTGTAAACATCAAATATCCTCTCATTTTTTTGAAACAATTAACGATAGAGATGAGGCAGTTTCATTGGGTTTGGCCAAATTTCACATAAAAACATGTTACCAGGCATACTTTAAAGCTTGGGCAAAAATTCCATAATAACCTTTCAGCGTATTGTAATTCAAGTGTTGTGAGAGAAAACTAGACTTCTGCACCTCCTCATGGCTCTGTTTTCAGGCTTTAGAAAATCTAGCCTGTGACGGGAGACTTTGACCAATCACAGGTCATTTCAGAGAGAGAGCGTTCCTATTGGCTGTGCTCCGGTTGGTGGGCGGTGCTTGGTATTTCCTCAACTGATCTCAACATGGCTGCTGGGTCACAAATGTTCTCATTTTACAGCTAAACAGTACACTACAAGATGTTTCTGAAAACATCTGAGGAGAGAAATAGGCATTACAGTAACAGAATATTGATTCATATTTGATCAGTGCTCCCTAGTTTGACCGTTTTATCAGAGTAAGTGAGTGATTGACAGCTGCCTCCGTTGAATGAACAGCTAATAGGAACGCTCTCTCTGAAATGATCTGTGATTGGTAAAAGTTTCCCGTCACGGGCTGGATTTTTTAAAGCCTGAAAACAGAGCCATGAAGAGGTGCAGAAGTCTAGTTTTCTATCAGAACACTTGAATTACAATACGCTGAAAGGTTATTATGGAATTTTTGCCCAATGATGCCCAAAACATTCTGCCTACTGAAGCTTTAATCATACAACATGTCCTTCTATGGCCAGCTGTCAGGGCTTAAACTAGACCAAAATGGTTTGGGCTTTCTTTGACTAAGACAAAGCTAAAATGTTGGGTTAAACTTGCGTGGACTATTGACCTCAAGAATAATAAACCTTACAATAGTTGGCAAAATCACTTGCTACAAGAACTTCATTGTAGATTCCTGATGGTTCCCATTCAAATGCCAATAGAATTTGAAAAAAGGAGAAGTAATATTCAGATCACATTTTAAGCTGTCCATGGAAAAGGCGATTGTCATTAAATAACCATTTCAACGAGCCACTGATTACATCTTGGGCAGACTGGCCATTACCTCATTAGTATTGAGAACTATTTGGGGTGATATTAAATGGTGAATGGTAAATGGGGATATTATATGGTAGATTACTGTTGAAAACATGTCAAACTATACATTAATATGGCTACTCAAAGCTGCTAAAGGGCCTCTGTGACACAAACAAGATAAATCACTGAACCTTTACTTACATAGTTTTTCCCAAAACCCCACAAAAACATTCATATTTTCAACCGTATTGTTTGCAGTAATGGACAAAAACCTTTGGTTAAAGGACATTTCTGGTTTAGACAATTTACTCAATATCATATTCAAGACAAGATTGAACCATTTTGACAATTGACAAAATCTCTGCTCATGGTAAACTTGCTTGCTGTAGAGTTTTCCACTGTATATCTCAAGGTCTTCATCGGCAGATGAACAAGTGAGTAAGTGGACCTTGAGGGGGGATTGTTTTGTCAACTGCTGCTTCCAAGGTCAAGAATGAACTTGTCAAGCTTAATTATAGGGGTATTTTTAGTGATTTCAAAAACCGTGTCAAAATGTCATGAAATGTAAAGGACAACTTGATATTAAAATGAATATTTTGTCCTTCATTCAGTCCTTACTGGCACACGGGACTAAACAAATACCTATGTTTTTGGACATGGAGAAATGTATGTAATATCTAGGGAAATTATCAAAGTATTTTCTATCCATTTAAAATATACGGAAACAAACTGAACAAGACATTGCAGCAAAGCCCCCTCAGCAATGAACACAAACTAATTTGATTTGCCGTTATAGATTCATAATATCATACAATATAATATAATATAATATAATATAATATAATATAATATAACATCATAAATATAATATCATATAATATCACATAATATAATGAATCTAAAACGGCAAATATAAGTCGTTTGTGTTAATTGGTGAGGGTGCTTTGCTGCAGTTGGGCCACTGTCACTGAATGCAGACCAGATTTTGTTCTCCTGACCACATCACAGCGGTCAACAATCTGACCCCAGTAAAGCTCCTAGATCTGTACCTTATTCATTTCCAGCGCGGTATTTTTACCGGTCGTGACTAAAAGGGGACCCGCAAACTGCAAAAGACTCTCGCGAGACTCGCTGCCCGCCGACCTATCCTAACCTCAACTATTTGAGATCAGCGCTAAAACCTTTATAATCTCGCGAGAGTTTCCCCCAGTTTGCGGGCTCCCATGTAGCCACTACCCTCTTGCTTTTTTTCCCCCCTGGATTGTCGTGTGTTGATGACGTTGAAGGTAATGGCCGCTCTCGCTGTGCCGTGAGGCGTGTTTTATTTTCTCCACCAGCGCTGTTAAATTAACCCCTATCATATTTATTATAGATTGTAAAACAAAAACCCATCACCAGCAGCAGGAGAGGGCGGTTGTTGACGCAGCAGTGCTGTCTGTGAAGAGCTCCGGGTCGGCCAGGTGAATGAATAATGTGTTGGTCGGTAGCAGCTAATAGAGCTAACAGAGGCTAGCTGTTAGCTTCAGGTTAGCTTCAGAGGAGGCTGCATTGTTACCTGAAAGACTGACGAGGCTGCTGCAGTGTCCGCTGCTCAGTGCAAAAGCGACTGTGTCCGGTTAGTCATGCAGTAAAGATAACCGGTGCATGTGTTTATATTGTTCTAGGAGGGTTATCTGCTCGGTGGTTAGCCGGCTCTCTGTTCAGGTTGACGGTAGAGTTACAGGCCTTGTTGTCTACCAGCGCCACTTGGCTACTAGAAGTGTAATAATACCAGTAATGTAACGCTGCAGGGGAACTTAACTACGATGTTTACAAACGTGGACGTGTTGTCTAGTTATGTGCACATAAGTAGGTAACTAGACAGTAGACATTTGAAGTGAGGTTTTTAGCAGATAACGGTAACTAGTCGTTAGCTAGTTTGCTATTGCTGTGGTTTTTTCCTTTGCTGTTGAATTAGCAGCACCGGAAGTTAACTTTCATTAAATAACATGACAACGATGTTGTCAATTATAAACATATTGTTATGTTTGATTCTCATATAAAACTGTATTTTAAAGTTAAAGCTTTAGTTCTCTCTATTGAGATAGCAAGTTTGTTGGCAAAGCTGGCTATCTGTGTTTCTTTGCTCCAAAGCAACCAAAAACAAACATTGTTTTATTGTTTGATTATTGTTTTTATTTGTTTTGCACAATTTAAGACTATACAACATAACAAAAAAAGAAATGAATAATATACAGTGCAGAAAGAGGCAAAAAAACACTGGGCTCATCTGAAGCCTCCACCTAGAGACAAGATTAATATAAAGAAATAATATGACTACATAATAGTGATGACAAAACAATTAGGACAAGATATATATATAATGACAACAATAACAATACAGTAAATATATCAAAAAACATTTAGAGTTGGCGGTCGTACATTTTGTGTGTTATTATTTAGTTCTATATTATGCTCTACTGTGTTATGTAGAGTCTCATATACCAAACTCAATTTAAAGGTCTGGCAATGTAATTCTTTGCCCATTTGGTTAAGATATACACACTTGAGTATGTGTAAATACTCGTGAATATAACACTGTCAGTTAATTCACTCAGTATTTTTCCATCAACAGAAACTGTGGATTGTGGTCATTTGCAGTTGGAAAATAAATGTATATACTTATATTTTTCTGGTTGCATTATTCATTTTTTGATAACTTTATTGGTTAGTTAAAGGGCTAGATTGGGTGTTTTGAAGTGGGGTTGTATGAGGTATTTATCCATAGTTGGTGAACTACTTACAGTAGATGACGGTCAGCACGTTCCCAGTTTAGAGAAACAGACAGGAATACTAGCAATGGAGCAAATCAGTATAGTGCTGTGGAGGGGGCCAGCAGCAAAAATGTATTTTCACCTAAAAAAATTATATCTGTTTAATTGTACACTATATTTAGAATATTTTCACTCCTGTATCTTGCCGTCAGACAGCCCTTACTATATATACACCTACTATGGTTAAGTACCTCATACAACCCCATGTTCTGAAATCCTATTCTGCCTGGTATGTCATCTGGCTGAAATGTACATGTTAAATTGACAGGTTATTGAATGGAGTACGGCATGATGTTCTTTTCATGATATAGAAAAGCAGAAATTTACTATCAAAGTGTGGGGGCTCAGTTAGGATATTTTATTTTGACTGTTTCTGACAGACTACTGTTTTTCTGTTTATACCAGAATATTCTCTAATGGATACTCCTGAAAGCCCTACCCAGTCCCCTCAGTCTCCTGAGGAGGAGGAGGAGGAGAAGGGCTTTTCTGACAGTGAACTGCTGGATTCTCCTGATGAAGAGGAGGACGGGGCCATTTCAGACAGTGAGCTAGTCCATGAAGAGGAGAATGGGGGACTTGATGATGATGATGATGATGATGATGATGAAGAGGAGGAGATGGCGCAAAGCAGAGGAAGAGTTTCGGAATTAGAGAAGGAGAGGGAAGAAGATGACGAGGTTGTCCCTGACTTTGTCTCTGACCCAGAGGATGAGGAACCTGCAGGAGAAACAGAAGCGATGGGACAGGAGGATGGGAGTATTTTGCTGATGGAGGGGGATGAAGACGGTTCGCAGGGGGACCAGTTGGACGGGGAGGACGAGAAGGATGAAGAGGAGCAAGAGGATGGGGTCATTGACACCCCACAGTCTCCAGACTCAGAGCCAGAACAAGGCAAGAGCTTCATTGCTGAAGAGGACGGAGAAGATGGTGAGGAAGGATACGGTGACTACAGAAAGGACGATTCAGCAGATCCCGAGACAGCTGAGGTTGATGAGGAGGAGGACGAAGACAAAAGCAAGGCCGAGGAGGAAGAGGAGGACGAAAGGATGAGAGCTAAGGAAGACGAGAGGAGGAGAGCTGTCGCGGTGAGGGAGATGAAGGATGACTCGGCGTCTGTTTCCCGGGAGCTGGATGAGCACGAGCTGGATTACGATGAGGAGGTCCCAGAGGAGCCTAGCATCCCTGCACCCGAGGAAGAGGACGATGAGGAAGACACAAAAGTGGAGGGAGAAGAAGAGGAGCGTGAGGAAAAGAGCATTAAGAAGAAGGAGAAGAAACCAATCCTCCCCCCATCTCCTAAAGACAGTGAATTCAAGAGGACAGGTGACTCCAAAGGGCCCGAGAGGATGCGCAGAGACTCCTTCAGAGACAAGAAGAAGGATGAGGATGATGGAGAGATTGATGAAGGAGAGATTGATGTAAGTGATCATAGTTTGGATTATATGTTAATCAGTGTGAGGTGATTGGCTGGGTGCAGGTGTTAGGAAACAAATGCTTTCCATATTCAGAAGTGCTGCTCTCTAGTCTGGAATCATTTTTTGTTGTGTTGTTGTTTAATTCATCAATGCGAAACTTTGTAAAATAGTAACTGTTGAATTTATAGACTGCAGTTATGGCTGGAAATAGAGATGTCCTAAACCGGTCCAATGGATCGGTATCAGGGCCGATCTGGGCATATTTAAATAGATTGGCATCAGCTGAAATAAAACTGATCGTTTCTTTACTGTACTCTACCTCAGCCCGTTAGTTACAGTACATTTCACTCAAATACAAGTGAAAATTTGATTGAATGGAGAAATAATTTGGGCGCACTTGATGCGAGTGACTCTGAATTCTAACATCCAGGTTGGCACCTTAACAAAGTGTAGGACACATTCAGGTAGCAACATCTCATTTTTAGCTGGTGCTGACCATCACATTCACTGGTTAAGAGGACAAACGTTGCTGGCTAGTCATATCAGTTGCTGCTAATTAACATTAATTTTGTTAGTAATTTGATGACAGGTCAAAATGAAACTTGGCTGTTGTCGAGTTTGTGTACTTTATGCAAACCGCCAGAGTCTGTAGTCAGCCATTTCAGAAGGAAGCTCCACTCTGTGACATCGCTGTGCACGTGTATGAGAGTTTCTGTAGTTCCCACAAGCCCAACAGAGCGATGCGTCTTATCTCTTCTTGCTCATCAAGTCACATCAATTTCAGGAGTTGCATTCTCCCAGTGAAACTTTCATTCATATCATATCAATAACTTAACTATATGAACTTATTAGTTTTGAACCAGGATCTTTGGTATTATTTGGATTAAGTAGCTTGTGAAAAATAAGGTGTGACAAAGTCAGTAGGCTACACCTGTTATTTTATTGTGCCAGATACATATTTAATCTCTATAGGCTATTGGAGCAGACTCCATGTCAGCAAATACACATTAGTAAAAGCTAACTTTGGTATTTTTCAACCTATTTTCCCATGTTTTTGTGTCTAACTGACTAATGGGGACAATAATTTTTGAAATTGGTCCAGTATTGAGGGAGAACGCTGTAAACGGCAGCTGCAAAGTCAAGTGAGCAGCGTCAGTGTTGCGTTCCTTCCACTAACAGTGCTTGTTTTTGCCACTGACAGACTCAGATTGTTATTATAAGTGTCTGACAACTTTATGGAAAAGACCCTACAGAGAAATAAAAGTTTTTCCTTACCGTTCGATTGATCTGGTCTGTTATTGTTTAGTCCTGCTCAAGGAGAAGTCTCATGAAATCTGAATATCCGTATACTCTGGCTACAATAAATACGGGCGGCCATCAAATTCAAAGACCTCACCCACATTGTTGAAATCGTCTAAACATTCAGCCATGACATTGAAAATCTTTTAGATAACACTAAGCTACCCTTACTTCTAAGAGTAATACTGCCCTCAGAAATCTAATGAGCCTGACATTGCGGGGGTTGGGTTTACTGTGATCTGATTCGACTGTGGGCTTCGAGAAAATAATGGTTCAAACAATACTACTACTTGCACTACTACTACTACCGTTACCACTACTAATAATAACATTATTACGGCATGTGGCTACATTCTGCATGACAGCATTGTTGCTGCTTTCTAGTAAAAAATGGTTGGCGAGTGATTTCTTGCGATCTCAAGTGCTCAGAAGGTGAAATTTGGGGTTGCATACTCAATCAGATTCTGCTCTTCTCCAATGTTTACTTGTAGACTGAGTAGAGCTCAGAGTGATTTTTGTGCTCCCTCAAATCTTTTGTCATCAATATACTTCCATATTTATTTCACCTGTGATGTTGTTGACCTACTTTGACCTGGTGTGATGAATAATGCCTACCACATAATGTTCTATCAACTCTTTAACATGATATACAAAATAAGAAACTCTCCAAAGACCTTATTTTTAGTAGGTAAGACGCTCTAACGTGTGTCATCATTTGCCTTTTGTATGTGTGGGCAGGACGATGACCTGGAGGAGGGTGAGGTCAAAGATCCCTCAGACAGGAAGATCAGACCACGTCCCATCTGCAGGTTCTTCATCAAAGGTAGGTGGTGAAGAGCAGGTCTCACCCCAGAAGCCAACCATTATATCAGCATGGCTGATATTGTCTGCCAATTCTGACAGATATATAGGTGTATGTGTATACAGTATGTAAGCAGATAACTAATAAGAAATGCCACAGTGCCACATTGGCAAAGATAGTTTCAGGTAATTTAGAAACAGTGTAGCCACTATGTGGCTTGTCCTCCAGAGAGCACTGATAAGTTTATTTTTCAACAGTAAAATGTCTCGCGCAGTACATATCTTGGTCAGAATTCTATAATAACCATGTTCAAGGGATCCCCTCTATTTCTTATCTTAAATTAGGGAACCATTAGAATAAAAGCTTTTACAACTGATGCTGTACTAGAAGCTGACTGTCATCTATTCATAAAAAAGTTTTACTTATGTCATAGTAGATTTTAATGTGGATTGGAAGTGTGTGTTCTAGAGTTGAGCTGCTGTAAAAATTACCAAACCGGTTTGATATTAAGCCACAACACCGGACCGTAATGGTATACTGAATTTTACCACTACCGGTCACTAGCTGGTCCACCCTAAGAGAGCCTGAGCTGAAGTTGTCGCTAGCTTCGGGGCTAACCCCTTTCGCTTTAATCAACAGATGGCCGGCAAGACACAGGAACTTGGCTTGGGTCTGTAGGAGTTGTAGCATTTATTCACCGACAGTCTAATCTGTACATACACTGCACTGCTACGTTCACAGCTATAACGTTACTGATAACTTCATACTCACCTTCAGTCACACGCTCGCTCCATAGGCACAGTTTGAACTTTAAGGTTAGGGGTTCACAAAAAAAAAATCTAGAGGGAATGTAATGTGTACAACGCAGACAGGTCTAATGTATTGGGATGTAGTCTGCACATTACACCCTCCAAACAGAATGCGACGCCAGCTAGCTTCAGTGACAGAATCAGTTTGATAGCATTGTTTTCTATTGGAATGAGCTAACTGGCCGCGGCGGGCCGTTTTGAGCTGAACTTTTGTCAGATGCCCTGTTTCTATTTATTCCTTATTCCAACGAATGAGGAACAGCTGATTGGTGAAGTTCAAATGAGGAGTTATCTGATACGATACCTCCTCATTTCACTTACTTACTTATGTAACGTGGCCATTTTCAGTAAATATAGCAGCAAAACCTGTTTTCTATTTAAAAATAACACAAATGTGGGAAGAAAGGAAGTAGCCTAGTACTCACCCATCTTTTAAGTGGTTACGTCTCCAGTCATCTCCAGCACACAGCTGATAGGTACGTGGTTTGTTTACATGGCGTAACAGAAAGTGCATATATAACGGTGTGTGGACTGAGAGTGTCTGAAGTTATCAGGCTATAAATGAATAAAAACACGACAAATCTATCTTCTTGTCTTGTTGGTTTCTTATTCTCTCAACATGAAGACACAACAAGGTCGATATTATCAGCATTACAATAAATTATTAGTTCTACGTTATTATAAAAAATAGATGCATTTCTAGGGGGTTCAGTGAGCCCCCTGAACCAATGCCTCTCTCTCTCTCTCTCTCTGTCCCTCTCTCTCTCCTCCTCTCTCTCCCTCTCTCTTTCCCCCTCTCTCTCTCCCCCTCTCTCGCTCCCCCTCTCTCTCAACCCTACAGAAGGAAGGGTCTTGTCTCGTCACCCCAAAAAACACATGAACTTTCCAGTAAACAAACACAAAGCACGCTGTGCGCCCCTTTTCCCTCCCACCTCTACTGAAATGTGATCTTTTTCATTTTGCCGGTGTTATGTTGAAGACATAGATGCGCACAGCCTGTCAGACTCTAGTGACTTCATTAGTCAGTTTATAAAGAAACATAATATTATGTTAATCACATTGTCATATTGCCATAAACTGGATTTAGTGCCGTGATGGCGTCGGCACAGGTTGCTGATTTCGGCTCCTTTTTAATTTTTCCAGAACGTGTCATAATGACAAATGTGTGTTCAGTCGGTTGGCATAAAATCAAAACGGTGTAAGCTCGTACACCGGACCGGACCAGACCAGACCGGCAAAACCGGAAATCGACCCAACTCTAGTGTGTTCACTGCTGCCAACTTTGGTCTAATCTGATAGAATCTCATATCATAATAAACTAAATTCTTGATTGCTGAGACAACACCTTGGATTCTGGGAATTTGTGAGTTTCCTTTTTAGACAATTCTGGTACCACCATATCATCAATTTTGGAAGTTGTTGTGGTATGATTGGAAAGAGGATTATGGCACAGTAACAAAAGTTAAAGATAACAGGCTTTGACTTGTGTTACATTTTGATGAACACACACACAACACAAGTAATGCTCTTGGGTTGGATTTTTAAATTTGACACAGGCAGATATTATTAGTGATTTCACTTTGATTGAACACTAACTAAAATTCTCAAATCCCATGCCCCCTAGAATATTTAATGACAACTATATAAGTGCTATCTGCATAATTATAGATGTATAACAATCTAACATTGTAATAATATCTGTCTTGTTACCTTGATGAAGAACATGTGAGGAATGTAACTGTTTATGTCAGCCCTTGTTATGCGAGTTGTTCTACAGCAGGGGGAGCCTTTGTACTTATCAAAGATTTTGATTTCTTTTAATTTTGCTCATAGTAAAGACATGTTCTCAATAAGAAACATATAGACAGTAGTTTAGAAAGTAGTTTCATTGTCCGTTAGCAACAAATATAAATGTTCACCATTGTTCTATTTATTATCGATCTTTAAGCAAAGAATAGATAATGGGGATACAGCACGAATATTAATGGTCCAATATATTTGTCACTGCTGGTAGAAGGCATATTGATATAATTTAGGATATCTCTCATTGGCATTTGTCTTAAAATTTCATGTTGTTGCATCTTAATAGAAAGAAAGAAAGTGCCAAAAATAATTATTTTTTTGTTCCTCTCTCTGGGTAACTGTGCCTGTGTTATCAATTGCCTGCACATTATTTTAAACCATACTGGTACATTTTGTTTCCTCCAGGAAATTGCACTTGGGGTATGAACTGCAGGTTCATCCACCCCGGAGTCAATGACAAAGGGAACTATTCCCTCATCACTAAGCCAGACCTCTTCTCACCTAATGGAGCGCCTCCTGGAGGACCACACCCACTCATACCCAATAATCCCTGGGTACGTCTTTTACTTTTGTTAAACAGTTAAAACGGTGTAAAATCTATGTAAATTTGAAGACATTGTGCACAGACTGCTGTTACATTGTTACAGCACATGTATACAGATTTACATAAAGATAAAAAATAATGGATCTGAGTACAAATGCTCAGGAACTGTGTCTACGCCACCTGTAATTCTACTGACTGTATCACTGGGCCTCTGCATCTCTCTGTGAGCATGTGTGCAAATATAAGAAACTACTGAATTCATTTGTCACTGTTTTAGGCTGGACCTGCAGTGGAGGAGCTCCCTCCACCACCTCCTCCAGTGGAGCCTCCTGTGGAGAGTGCCTGGGAGCGAGGTCTGAGGCATGCCAAAGAGGTAAATGCTTCCACTTCCTCATGCTGCTGAGAGTGTTTAAATTAACTGCGCCCGTAGACCTGTTTGTTTAATGACGCTCCAGACCAAAAGGCAGAGCTTGCAAACTGCAAGGTTTGCAGATTTAAAACCTATTTTGTAAACCAAATGGGTTTTGATCTCTACCTTGTCACAGAAGATTTTCATGTGAAACATGGGACCAGCATTACATTACATTACATTACATGTACAGCAAACGACACATAATATGAGATGAACAACACAGTCTCTTTACTTCATAATAAAACTTGCCAATTTCTGTGTGGTATAGTTCCCTTTGACTGTTATATCTGTGTTTTAATCAAATTGTTGTGTGTTCCATAGGTGCTAAAGAAGGCCACCATCCGTAAGGAGCAGGAACCGGACTTTGAGGAGAAGCGTTTCAACGTGACCATCGGAGAGGACGAGAGAGAATTTGATAAAGAGAACGAGTTCTTCAGAGAACGCAGCTACCGCATCATCAGAGAGTATTACCTCCTTACATTGAACAATTTTTTTTCTGATTATGTGTTTATCTTGCAGTTGTCAGCACCTCCAGTCCTGAAGTACATGCTTAACGCAAAGCTTTTTTCTGTTACCTTTTAAATTATTTAAATCCTAAATCCAATCACGTCAGACTCGCATGATTTAAGTAAAGCTTGGTGAGATGACAGACACACTACAGAATAGTTTTAAACAAATACACTCATATTGTACAATAATAATAATAAGAAACACTCTATCTTACTGTAGATTTGAACCTGGTTGGCCAACCTGCTCCACCACTAGTGGCAGCTTTCAGATGCCTGAATTTTTTTTCTTTTATCAGAGCATTTGATTTATTGATTGCTGTTGGGATGTAATGAGAATTTCAACAAATATAACAAAAACATGTATCTGAACAGCACAACCAACCCTTCATTTAATTAACCCACTATACTTAAATCACACCAGTCTATCTGTAAATGCTGGTTTTCTGTTATAAAATCTCCGTATAGTTATTTGTAGTAAGGGTCATGTCTGGCTTTCCTCTCCCTAAGAAAATATTGGACTTGCAAAACCCGAGTTTTCCTTTTAAGCGTACAAACAATTATTGTGTTGTAAATGTACCAAATATGATATCATTGATATTTTGTTATTGATACCAATCTGTTTTCTTCTTTCAGTGAAATGGAGTTCAGAGATCCTATATATGGGTAAGTGTAGACTCACTAATGCCTAATTTATACTTGTGCGGAAAAGCTTGCCCAGAGCCGATGAGAGTCGCAGAGACGTGCCACGCACCTCCTCAAAAATGTGACTACACACCATGCACCACTGACGCTGCATGAGTTGGATGTTGCTATCAGGGCTGGGAGATGGAAAAATACATCACATCCGTTACAACAACCTTAATAATTTTAGGCACAGGAGCTCCTCCTCATCATCCAATGATGAGGTGTGTTTGGCCAAACTTATATGGAACTCTGAATCACGTCAATCAAATAAATCAAAGACCGCCTCACAAAGGATTTGAAAACCCCGGGTCCCAATCAAAAAAGAACGACATGCCGCAGTACTATGTATTAGCGCTGTGTATTGGAATAATGTATTGTATTAGAATAAAGAACACACCACCATATGCATAACATCTGTAAAATCTCTGTTTATAAAAACACCATAATATGAAAGGAGATTAACCAGCAAAAAAAAAAGCACATTTTGCCCTTTGTGCTTAATAAATATTAAAGTAACCTTTGTGAGGTTTCGTACAATTCAAATGTGTTTCCCTCCGCAGTGATCCATATGCTGATCCATACTATGACTATGAAATGGAGGCCCTATGGCGAGGCGGCCAGTATGAAAACTTCAGAGTGCAGTACACAGAAGCTCCTCTTCCTTACCACTACACTGTGAGTATCCTCCACAGTCTGCTTAAAATGTTCTCTCTCATGTTTTCATCGCAATGACATGACATGAGAACAATGCGGACAAAAATAGTCCTCAAATTACTTCACTATAAAATCCTGTGGGAGTAACGCTTGCTAAAATCTAGAACACCAGTTGTTGTTTTTTTCAATTACTGAGCCTTTTTCTTTAGAAATGAAACCATATATTTGTGAGTTAGAAGAGCTCAGTAGGAATTAATGGGCCTGGGACTGTGTGCAACAAGCCCAAACTTTTTTGCTAGAAAACTGAACACATCCATGTCAACAGGAGCGTGAACGTGAGCGCGACCCCCGGGAGCGTCACCGGGACAGAGAGAGGGAGAGAGATCACCGTGAGAGGGAGCGCCGGCAGAGAGAGAGGGAGAGAGAACGGGAGCGTGAGAAGGAGAGGATGCGACGGAAAGAAGAGTGGGAGAGAGACCGGATGAAGCGGGATGACAAGGAGAGGCCGAGGATGCGTCCTCCTCGAGATGCCAGGGAGAAGAAAGACGAGGACAAACTGAAACCACGCTCTCCACTCGGCCTGCCGCTCAAGTAAGTGACATATCAGTTGGCTTTAAGTTGATTGTTTTGTTTTACAGACATTTGTGATGTCATGTCTTGATACACCAGTAAGAAGCCAGGACAATAAAATCCAGTCATTATGATTGTATATTTTGTTTGGCACAGTTATGTCTTTGTAATTATTGGGTGTGGTTGATGCAGACAGGCAGGCATCAGTATCATAGCCCGGAAGATATAAATACGTAGGCTACAAAGCATAACATTTTACAGCTGACAAATCTGTCAAACAAAGACAAACTAATAGAGACACTGTTTCTTAATCATCTAAAACCTAGTTTGGCATTTCTGTACTATAATGTCTTGTTACTTATCGGCCAACATATACACAGATACCTTCATACTGTATCTGCAATAAGCTAGTAATGGCCGATCTATCAGCCTGTCTGTATCCCTGAGACTAGTTCCTTAAACCATCTGGAGAAACAAGGAGCGCTGTAACCTTCCAATTCATGAGAATTATCCTCTTTGATACTAACATACCAAACACAAGCATATGTTGTACAGTATGTGGCAGTGCAAGAGAGATTTGGTTAGAAAACATTAATTTGTTGTAGGTCAACACATTGACTACTAAACAAGTATTAAGAATCACATGGCATGATGGCACATGTGGTACATCTTTTCACTGTTCTTTGGAGCCTATATTTGGTGTCGGAAATATGCAGATATTTTTGTTCTGTACATCAATCGGTGGTGATTACATGTTCTTTAAAAAAAGTATTTTCTTGTCTCAAGGATTCCTTGATTCGGTACTCAGCTTTATCATAAGAAGATGATTGTATTTAGATTCTATTGAGCCGTTCATGGCTGAAATAAACAGGCAGGAATGCCTGATTTTGGCTAATTCAGCAAATCAAATCATCTGGCAAATCAAGGAACTTCATTACGTTGATGCAAAAATCATATAAAAATCCAATATTACCATAAATCAGTTTTGCTCATTGATTTGCAACATTGTCCACAGTGGGCTAAAATCATCCAGAGATATTAAATGGATAGCTATAATGTTGTAAATCACATATCAAAATATTTTGGCAGTGGACAAATTTAGATGTTCTGAACTAGTATATCTTCACATAACCCAACCTAGTGGACAGCAAAGCTCTTTTTATATTGTATAACTGCCAATTCAGAGTTAACATGGAAAAAACAGGTTCCATAAAATGCACTAACTAGGGGTATAATGATTCATCGATTTAGATCAATATTGATTCAATGATCAACAATCCAATATATTGATGCAAAGTGAAAACATCAATACATATGATCATCTTTAAGATAAACCTTTATTTTGAAATTCTTGACTGATAAAAAAACATCTGCACTTAAACATGAGAAATGTGGCACTTTCTAGTGAACATCAAGAGGTCTGTTTTTTAGTCTTTTTATCGAAAAGAATAGTTTTTCATTTAAATGTCTGGAAGAGCCCAGTAGAATTGTCAAAACATAATGTTGCTGTTTTTAATGAGTTGATATAAATTTAACTGATTGTGTTAAATATACAGTATATGAAATATTATATCGTCTAATCATCTCATATCGACCGCCGGCCCCTGAATCGGATGGAAATCGTATTGTGGCAGACTGTGATATGAGCAAATATCGTGTTGTCCAAAAAATCAATATAATATTGTAATGTGATTAAACTAGTGATTTTATACCCCCATCACTAACATTATCTTATTTACTAAGCTCTTTTTAAAGCCTGGGTTTTATATTTAATGTTTTCTTTTCACTTTCACAAAAGGCATGTCAATTACCACTTACTGCTAATAAGTATTTCTCTCAATGCGCCACAATATACTACGTCTCAGTCTGCATTCTTTCAAATCGATAAAGCTACGTCTTTGGAAAAGCAGTAGTCCATATTTGGAAACCTTCCCTCATTGTGATTCAGACTTGATAAATCTGATCACAGTCCACCAGTTTATGACTGATAACACAGCCAGCCATTGTTTTGCCCAGATTCATGGTTTCTGGTTTTGAAATTGTGGAACTTAACTAGCTGTTTCTCATCAGCCGGGGAGGCACCGACAATGATGATGACGTTCCTGTCATGTTTGTCAACAACTACGAGGCACTCCCTTTTGTGTTCAATGATGAGTGATGAAAGTACTTTGGCAATATTACCCGCCTGAAGCAACGTGGAAATCATTCCAGTGATCTACTCTGGATCACTTACTACTCAAGTTAACCTTAATGTTAAATAAGTTGTCCATACCCAAACCAGAGAGGCTTGGCCTTTACTAGGAATCGATTTATATGGAGACAGACCTATTCCTAATTTCCCCTATTCCCAGTTTATGCAAACTCAATCATTCACTTTATCAGGACAATAATATGATCAAGTGATATATACTACTCTGTAACAGATATACGGTCTTTATGTGCAAAGTATTTTTACCTTTTTTATCGCTGTTAAGCTACCAGCAATGAATAAGAATCAATTTAGTCAAAAGATTTTGCCATCACTTGGTTTTTAGCAAGTTTTAATACGTAATTAAATTGTATTTAAGACTGTAAATAGTTGTGAATATGGTCAAATTTTGTATTTTATATTTCAAAACCAGTTGATGCAAGATAGTTGCCTCAATTAGTGTTAAATTTGATGTCTTTCTTTAGTCTCAACTTCCTGAAGTCTGTACTATCTGTGACGTGTCCGGCTCACGAAATTTGGACACTTTTTTTTAAACACCTGCTCTATAATAAAAAACAAACAGTGACGTTGGGTTCATGCAACGTTCAACGGGTTCAAGCCTCCTTCTGCTAGATTGGCTTATGCTTTTTCAGAAGGCTCCTCAGGTAGAATCATTAAACCTACAGAGGTCTGCAAACATCCTGTTGCCTTTTGTTGCACTCCGTGGTAGGCCTGCTGATATGAGGAAAATACTGCGATGTGCGATAACATTGTTCAATATTGCGATGAATAAACAAATATTGAAGTGTGCATATTAGCTATACATATATTTTATATATAACTAGGCTAAATGTTCTTTCTAGAGCAGCAACAATAATGTTTACAGCAGCAAAGTGGCTGTACAAACTCATTAATATCTCACTGGAAACAAACCTAAAATGTTAATAAATTAACTCATATTCCTGAGTGAAGTTTCTAAAGACTGAAGAACACAGACATTAGTCAGTATCAGTCCTTCTTCCTGTCCTCTGTCCTCCCCCCTCTGCTGATGTGATTCACTGCTGCTGGTAACGTTAGGGCTGATGGGGGTGGGGGGCTTTTTCTCAGCCAGCTGATCAGTTTACCAGTAAGATACAGGACAAACTAACCTAAACAGTTAGACTACATAACCTACTGCTAGCTTTAGTTTTAGCTTGTGTAGCCGAGGGTTACGTTGCTCCTATACTTTATGAAGATAATAAATTAATAACACGGAGGCTCCAACCAGGTGAATAACGGTGCATCACCGCTTCACGTCTTCCATTCCACCCTTCACAATAAACTCCCCAGACACTGATACACTGAAACACTGCTCACTAGAGGGAACTAAAGTCAGTCACAACTCTGCTAAATAACTTGCACGTGTTTACAACACGCTGTTAGGCGCCGAGCTAATGCGCTGTGCTTGTGTAAACATGGCGGCGGTGGATGAGAGACTGCGGACAGAGCAGATTGAAATATCGTTTTTCTACATGTGTAGCGTTTCTTCATGTTTATGCTTGTTGAACAGGTGTAACGATAACGCATCTTGGCTTTACACCTGCAAAGATTTATTGCCTTTACTTACCTTAAGGAGCAAAGTGTCGTCAGCTCGACTTCACCTGGTTTCACTCCTCTGTCTCCACCGCGGCCTCTCTGATCAGCTGTTCACTGACTGCGCTGTGTGTGTTTGTGTGTGAAGAGCTCCGACACAGAGCAGGGAGAGGCTGTATTTTCATTATTCAACGCATTATTCATTCAGACAGTCTTTTGTGATGTGTTCACCGCACATGTTCATATCGCGATGACGATAAAAATACAATTTATCGGTCAGCCCTACTCAGTGGGCATTATGGGTTTATTTGCCCCACTTCCTTCCTTCTTTCCTTTTGTAGCTGCTGTGTTGTGATTCTATTTTTAGCTCTGAGTGCTCTGACATCATCACACGTTTGCTCTTGCATCACACTTGCGGAATTTCTCATCCACCGTTGGACAGGTTCCTTTTATGTAATTACAGTACATTGTGTATTTACACACTAAAGGATATAGGGGAGTTTTATTGTCAATAACTCCGAGCCACCCCCTATTGTGTTTAATGATGAATGACGCAAAGACCTTAGGCAATATGACCTGCCTGAGGCAACGTGGAAATCCCTAAAGTGATCTATTCTTGGACATGGCTGAAGAACGACTAGTTCAACATATCTGCACTGACTACTTGGAAAATGTAGAAATACATACTGAGCTATGTTTTTCTGTGTCATATTTTCTGGTAGAAGATCTTGAATGCTAAGTGGTCCCCAGTGAAAAATAAAAACATTTTAATGAAAAACTTAAGAAATGTACTGTATATAGAACATGATATTGGTACACAATACCCAACCTCATTTAACCATTGCTTTTTAAAGATTTTTAGATTTTTTTATTCACTTTCTAATCTGCAGTAATAGAAACTTCCGATGTCACTGCGACTGCAGAAGTTACTTCACTTCTGCACAATAGTAGTATATTTATATTTGTGTTAATGGTATGGAAAGGTTCTGTATGTTGAACATTATTGAATTATTGTTGAACATGGCCTTTACTAGGAACAGACTTATATGGACCTATAGGCCTATTCCTAATTTCCCCTATTCCCAGTTTATGCAAACTCAATCATTCACTTCATCAGGACAACAATATGATCAAGTGATATATATACTACTATGTAACAGAAATACGGTCTTTATGTGCAAAGTATTTCCTGTTTTTTATCCCTGTTAAGCTACCAGCAATGAATAAGAATCAGTTTAGTTGAAAGATTTTGCCATCACTACTCAAAACCGGTGGATGCAAGATAGTTGCCTCGATGGGTGTTAAATTTCATGTCTTTCTTTAGTCTCAACTTCCTGAAGCCTGTACTCTCTGACACTTTTTTTGACTGGACTGCAGAGGGCCAGCCCTACAAACGCAAAAGTATGTCACTGAGCGAGTGATGAAGTTACACGATTGGTCAGCCGACTATTGAAGTTTCCTTATTCGCCGTTACTCTATCAAAATGAAAAGGCGGGGATCATTAAACCTACAGAGGTCTGCAAACATCCTGTTACCTTTTGTTGTACTCCGTGGTAGGCCTGCTGATATGAGGAAAATCTGCAATGTGTGCTAACATTATTCAATATTGCGATGACGATATGACTTGCGATAAATAAACAAATATTAAACTGTGCATATTACATATATATATATTTTAGATATAATTAGGCTAAATGTTGTTTCTAAAGCAGCTACAATAATGTTTACAACAGCAAAGTCACCGTACAAACCCATTAATTACCTTTAGTTAGGTAATTAAGTAGTTACCTTTTGTTGTACTCCGTGGGCATTATGGATTTATTTGCCCCACTTCCCTTTTTTTCTTCATTACTTCCTCAAAGGAAACATTCTGTTGATAAGGATATAAGTTTGAGAGCTTAAAATAGCTCATGTGTCGTGATTCTATTTTTAGCTCTATGAGTGCGCTGACGTCCCTCGTTTGCTCTTGCATTACACTTGCAGAATTTATCATCCACTGTTCCTTTCATGTACTCACATTGTGTATTTACTCATTAAAAGACACCCTCACATTCGTTATGGGTGAGCAGATGTTATTCCAAGTATGTTTCCCTGTTCCAGATTTATGTTAATGTTTAATTCCTTGTTACATGTGATATTAAGCTTCAACAGTTTGTGCAGCACATTGTCCAAAGGCAGTTACTATTGTCATAGTAAACCAAAACATACCAGTGTTTCCTCAAGGTCGCTTTGGCCTGGTGGATGGGCGGGGGGGAGGACGCACTCACACTAACACAATTACACCACACCACACCAAATTCTGTTCTCAAATTTAACACTTAAACGTTGCTTTAAATATTTATCAGTTACTTTTCCAAATATTTATATAGAGAGAGCGACTTCATTCTCTGCTCAGGTAGACATTACTCCACTATATCTTAACATTGCAAATCATTGTTTGCTGCTGTGTTAATGCTCTGAATCCCGTATATATACCTTTTAAAAAAAGATTTCTTTGGCCCGGAGGGGGCTCCCGTTGTACAATGATACGGGAAACACTGCATACTTCTCACACGAGTTCTAATGCATAGCATCTGCCTGTACCAGGCAGCAACTGACACAGACACGTCCTCTCTCCTTCAAGCATTCAGTCAAGTCTTCTGTAATACATGAGTGTCATTCAGAGTTGGAATATCAACTCATCTTGTTAATTACCTCCAATAAATATTTATATACACCCTTGAAGATAAACATTTGAACATTTGTTCCTGCAAAAATTAACATTAGCCTTTATACTGGGGAAAATCCCATACATGTTGATAGGAGGGGTAGACTCACTCTGCAGCCTGCAGTTCAGTGTGTCCACCTGTTTCATCTAAAAACACGTCGTCATTTACTGCTGCATATTATGTGGGATGTAATAAGATAAGATAAGATATTCCTTTATTCTCCCGCAGTGTGGAAATTTGCCATAATCAATGAAATGCAGCAGAGGAAAATTAAATTAAGATCTGTCTGCACAGTAAATCATCTGTTGAGTGTTTGGTTGTTATTTATTTGTGCTTTAGAACGTATCCGCCACGAAACAATCAGAAAATAACTTTACTTTCTCTCATTCACAACACCACCGTACTGTCTCACCCTTACAATCTCTTTCTTTCTTTGTCTCTGTCTTTTTCTTTAATGAGTCGGAAGGTTGACTGCAGAACTTTACTTTCAATGTTATCCAATAAAGAAAAATGCTCTGCCCTCGTCCTAAAATGGTCCTAAATCGATACCAGAGTGCTTCCTTGTTAGTATGTAGCAGTGCACGAGTTGACGCAGTTGAAGGAGTTACGCTGTGTGTTTGTTTGACCAATCAGCAGCAGTCGTCCTTGCAAACTCCACCCTGAAATTTTCAGTACTTTCAGAAAGTATACTACCCCTGGATCATCTGCTGGTGAAGGGAGTGACTTATGAAATTGTAAGCAATGTTTAAAACACACAAAAAATGGTGACGTACACCCAGTTTATCCCAAATTAGTAGATGTTAGAATGATTTAAAAAAAAAAAAGCTGTTTGTCTTTGCACTGACTCTTGTCTCTAACCAGCCATTTTCAATTTTCTCAGCAGGCCGATGGAACCTCCCTCAAAGAAAGAGGTTGTTCCAGTTATGAGGCGACCAGATGAGTGGAAGGACCCATGGCGTCGGTCCAAATCCCCCAGGAGACGCCCTGGGCTCGGCTCCCCACCACGAGGCCGCCGGCGACATCGGCCCTCAGGCTCCTCCGTCTCTCTGTCCAACTCCTCCAGGTAGGAACTCCTCCTTCAAGTCGGGATGTCCTGTGTCATCATGATGGGAAAGGAAGTTTTCATGGGTCATGCGTCATCAACGCATCATCAGTTACACTGCGCATATGTTATACCCTGTGGTCTTAATGCTCAGGCTGATCGGAATCCTTAAAAAGATTCCTGAAACCGGATCGCCACCAAAAGCTAATGGATTGTTCATTGTGCCACACCCCACTCCTCCAAAAAAAATGAATTCAAATCCAATGCGAACTTTTGGAGTTATCCTGCTAACAGACAGACAAACAAACCAACGCCGTTGAAAACATAACCTCCTTGGCCCAAGGCCTTTGGCCTTGGTGGAGGTAATTAGTCCCAAACAGTCAACTCTATCTCAGAACTGGCCTTGCAAGATGAGGGCTGATTTAAAACAGTAGATGGTGTGTCGAGCCATTTTCAACCTGAAATGAAATGAAAATGTATATATTTGGTAAGAAATGTGAAAATATTTAATTCCCCACCAGGGATTAATAAAGTAGTTGTTCTTCTTCAAAGCAGGTATGTTTACCATGTTCACCAGCTTGTTAGCATGCTAACATTCGCTAATTAGCACTAATCATTAGTAATAATTAGTGATGGAAAATAAACTAATTACATTTACTCAAGTACTGTACCTAATTACAAATTTGAGGTACTTTTCTTGAGTATTTCCTTTTTCTGCTACTTTTTACTTCTACTCCACAACATCTCAGAGGCAAATATTGTACCTTTTACTCCACTACATTTATCAGAAGGCTTTTTGTATTTTGTCACCTTTTTCACTTCTAGAGTTTGCAGGTGTGTTTAAGAGGCCGTTCATTAATCTTAATCTGTATCTGTGTGTTTCAGGTCTTCGTCTCGCTCCTCATCCTATACAGGCTCTGGGTCATCTCGCTCCCGCAGCCGCTCTTCCTCGTTCAGCTCCTACTCCAGCCACTCCTCCCAGCGCAGCTCCTTCAGTGGCAGCCGCTCTAGGTACACAAAAGTCTTTGTGTCTGTGTGTATCTCTGTGTTTTTCACTACACCTAGCTGTTGAATTTGCACTTAGAGTCTTTACATACACACATTCAGTCTTTTCTCTCATTCTGTTCAACCTGCAGACCTGTTTATACAGTGTTTGCAGTACTTCCACAAAGCCCACTCCTGTGGGATTTCACAAAGTTTTTAGCCACTACAATGCTGTTTACATCTCTTTCAATCGAGAACAGTTTACATTATGACTTCCATGTTAAGTCTGCATCTGTTTTAACAGTAAAGGTTAATATACTGTAGATAAACGCCATCTTTATTAAGTTGATAACAAATCTTAACCTCTTGAAAGACATAGGGAATAGTGATGTGCACATGTTGTCATATTACACTTATTGAAAATAACTAGGTGTAATGGTGTAATAACAATAGGTGAGTAAGCACATGATTCTTCAAGCGATAAAAAATTATCCTCCTGTGGTTTTCCCAGGCCGTCCAGTCAAGTAGGTGGAAAATGGATTCCATATATCTAAAAAGATTGTTGATGTTCCAGCTAAATCATACGTCATTTAATTTGTATGCCTCCTACCCGGTGACAGTTGTGGCCAGAGGCATTATGTTTCCGGGTTATCTGTCCGTACCATTCTTATTAACGCGGTATCTCAGGAATGCCTTTAGGAAATTTCTTCAAATTTGGCACACATTTTGACAAAATTTGGATTCAAGAACTGATTAGAGGGGCGCCCAGGTAGCTCACCTGTTAGAGCGGGTGTCCCATGTAACAAGGCTAAGTCCTTACCGCAGCAAGCTAGGCTCAGATCTGACCCATGGTCCTTTGCTGCATGTCGTCCCCTCTATCTTCCCTTTCCAGACTATCTGTCCTGTCTATCTAATAAAGGCAAAAAGACAGGCGGTTACAACTTTGCTGCGGGTGGTCAAAAAATAAACTGTAGATGTGCCAGAGGAACCAAAATCGGGCTTTTACAGCCAACTTTTTTTCTCCAGGTGGCATGCCCCCAGACACCCCTAATTGGCTACTTTTCTCCAATTTCCAATTTATTTAGCACAGGCATTCGTCACATGGTGATTTGATATTACGATGTCACGTTTTTTTTTGCACTTCGGCTAGCTCTCTCCTTTTTTACCATACATGTCTTTGCATCTCTGTGATTTATAGGTCTCGATCGTTCTCCACATCCCCCTCACCGAGTCCAGCAGCACAGAGGAATGCTAAGAACAAACCAGATCTTCCCCCGGTGTTAACTAAAGGGTAAATATTAAGCAATTACATCCATTTAATCCACAGTCAGCCATGCGTTTATTATTTGCTTCCTCCTTGTTTCTCCTTAAATACATTTTCTCATTAGTGTTCAACTCTTTTTGTTTTTTGTGTGTAGTAGTAAATAATGTAAGTCATAAACTGTCATAACAATGAAGTCTGTAGTTTGGGCCTGCTCCAGCATCACGTTGCATCATGCCTGTTTATTGATTATTATTTATTGATCATTAGCTAGAGCATTGCATGTGCTCTGCTGACATGCTAGTTGATAACTCATGCCTGCCCATCACTGTCTGCATGCTTGAAAAAGTGCCTTTTCCATCCCTAAGCATGCCGCTGAAGCCGGGTGCCATGCCCCCTCCTCGCAGGGAAAAGCCTGCCATGAAGAAAGCTCCCAGTCCTCCTCCACCTGGTGGACCGCAGGGCAGGCCTCCCAAACCCCTGCCAGAGGGAGGGAAGCCTCCCCCCAATCCACGGGAGGCTGGAGGTGCAGGTGGCGGGGCAGGCAGCGGTGGAGCGGGGAGACCCCTGCCTCCAAGAGAACCTGGAAAACCTCCCAACCCAAGGGAAGACAGGCGGAAAGAACGGCAGCAGCATCCTCCACGGAGGTAGGTGTCTCACCCTCAAGCTCTCAGCTCATTTTGAGGCCTGTTTGAAGCACTGTTAAAAACAAAAAGGAAATACATTGGTGTATTACATTTTACAGTATCTGCTATGGGTTCAGATCTGACTGAAAATCTGGTGTTACATGACATTGCCAAAAGGAATTTGATTTATGGCAGGAATGAGGAAAAGGAAAAGTTCTTTTCCAGTTAGTCTGTCTGGGTCAAGAGCCTCGTCTGGTTCAATGAGGCAGCGTCGAGCCTCTTCTAACCCTATACCATCAATTTAGTAAAATCTCAAATTCAATTCAACAAACTGAACTGCAAGTTCTCAAAGTAATCAAGCTGAACATTTTTCATTCAGCATCAACTGGTTTAACTTGAACAATATTCCATCTAGTAGCAAGCAATTCAAACTGAAAAGGTTTTAATTCAATTCAAACACCCCAAACTGGAAAGTAGTTAATTCAAATCAAACACTCAGTTCAGTTCAAATACTTTAAACTAACAGACGTCTCATTTAAATCTAAATTCACTTAAGGTTGGAAAACACTTAATTCAGTTCAAGTACCTATAACTGCCAAATATTTACTTCGGCAAAAGTAGTCAACTGTAACTATTCAATTTAGCATCACCCATTTAAACCAGAGATGTTTCAAGGATCATGGAAGTTTTTATCGTCATTCCAGAACATGTTGGTACATGAAAGGGAACGAAATATAGCACTCGGGTCCCGGAATAAGAAAGCTTAATGTACAATAATAATTTAAAAAACAATACAAATCAACTATAACAAATAAAACACATAATGAATAGTGAAGAATAGTCAAAAATGACGTTAAGTGTGAGGGGAGAACGTTTGGCCAAATGGCCTCAATTGCACTAGCCCGATGTACAGTGAGCAGCATTGTGCCTTAAGTGGCAGCATAATACAACAGTACAGCACTAGCAGAGTGTTTAATTTAGCAGTAACTTGGCAATTTAGCATTGATTTAGTATCCAAATTTTCCTACAAACTAAAAAACAGCCGATCTCAAGGGGTTTCTTACCGCTAGTGTTGAGGAGTGTTGTCAGAGAGAGGACCAAAATCAGCAACTTTTAATCAGATTATAGAATGTACAATCTATTTTTATTTAACCTTTTCCACTCCACCCCTCTTTACCATTGACCCTTTTTTGTCTTTTTTTAAGGAGGGGGGTACAGGGGGTCTTTAGGGGGAGATAACAGGTCAACAATAGATGTCACATAGAAGTGGTGTACATCATCTGAAAGCTGGGAACCTGAAGATGAATTTGAGATTTGAGCTAAGCACTGCGTGTCAAGTTGTTCTAGTTATAAATCAGAAGAATAAATTAATAATTAAAATAAATTGTGAATGTGTATAAGGGCTTAGAACATTATGATAGATGATTATGATTTGAAGTACATGATGGCCATTCCCCTGCTCTATGATGTGTCATAAGACATTGTACATTACAATTCATATTATATCATTCATTATATTATTAAATTATTCTATAATTTATATTAAGCCTATATACAGTATATTTGTATTATATATTTTTGTATTAATAGCAAAATAGGAAAAAATAATATATATATATATATAAGTTCTATGTATTTTTTCACTGCAGTGAAACTTCATTAAATGTAGAGTAACTGGTGCCGTAACTCACTACACTTTCGAAGTAGCTTCCGCAACACACCCACGCTGAAAATATTGTTTCTCTCGAAACTGAAAAAAAAACTAGTTCTGCTATCAGCACAAAATGTGACTACGGTAAGGTTTATATATATATGTATGTGTATAGTCAGTTTACTGGAAATGGATTGCCACAGCATAGTTGAACTCTTTATAAACTGCTACAGTTTGTGTGCCTGTTGGCGTCATCCCAAAATTGCTGCAACAACTTATGAGACATAAGTGAGCATGGGAATCACCATCATATACTTCTATCATAATGTTCTAAGCCCTTATACACTTTGACAATTATTTCAATTAGTTAA